>DF240007.1:0-140761 GCA_000507305.1 Breviolum minutum Mf 1.05b.01
TGGCTTTCATTGCTCATTTAGATCCTAACAGTTCCTTAACGGTTCCTTTAACGTTGGGGACCGTCACCTCGATGGCCAGGATCTGTTGCATCATTCCCTGAAGATGAAGTCGATCCTTGGAAGCAGCCAAGGATAGATGGAGATAAGCAAGTGGAGATATGGTACCAATGAATATTCGTAAGCTATGTCTAGTTGGTGATTTCAACCCATTTGAAAAATATGCTCGTAAAATTGGATCATCTCCCCAAGTAGGGGTGAAAAATGAAAAATGTTTGAAACCACCACCTAGCTACGTTAATGTTTCAAGATACATGTATTCAACAGATGTTTCAGGTTCTTGTATGAGGTGGTAGGTAGCATACAATCACCCAATTGGCAGTATATACCGCTATCATATACCAGGTATATATTGCTCTTGGCCCTTGGCGGTTATATAATTCCCACCACATAGTACCAGAACCAGAATAGTCTGTTGGTGTATATAGCTGCCAGTGGATCCACTCAGAATCATTGACGTTCTGGCTAGTGGAGTAAGATTTCTTCAGATAAACAAACATAATCATTCTATGCTAGAGGGACAGATCTTCTAGCGATTTGTGGGGGAGGTCCCTGATTTTGACAAAGGGAATCGCAAGCCAAATCCGTGAACCCTCAAAACAACCTTGGACATGTTGGATGTCAACAAGAATTTTGAGGCCCCCAATGTTGAAAAAACCCTATTGAGGGAGAATTTCTAGTGCTAAAAAAACATCAATACATGAGGGGCCCGTTTTCATCCCTTTCAGTTCCCCGTTCCCCCCTCAATCCTTGCTTGGTAACTGGTAACTACCATCAGATTCCGAAGGCCGGGGGATGTCACCAAACCTTCCCCTCCAACCCTTCACCAGTCGCCACGGCACATGTTCAAATTCTAACTCCTGCAGCACATCCAACGAAGGTCTTGCACATGAGGGAACATCATACGCAAAGATCCTGGCACTGGCATAACAAAGATGCTGATGCCGTCCGGATGGCAAACTTGAATTTATTTGATGATATTATAGGACAACCCAGTGTTTGATGTTTTATTGCGTTATATCATATAGTACAGAAATTAAAAAGTATCACAGATAGAGCATATCATCGCCGGTACAGTATATCATAGATGTATTACTCCGAGTGGTACTAAATGATTATCCAAGCAACTAAGGGTACATGCTAGTAGGTATAACCTCCGAGTTTATGCAGCCATCGATGGGTGTTGCAGTGTTACAATATAGCAAACATTGCCAAATACCATGAGCCAAAATGTCATTTATCATTTGCTATACTTAACTTACATCCGCTGAACACGTGTTTTTTTGGCTATGACTTCAAAACATGGACATCTCTAGATCAGATTTTGAGACCCCACCATACCCGGAACCTCAAGGTACTCTGCAAAGAGACCTCGATATTTTCGAGGAAAGTGTCCAACATCGCTGAGATGTTGGACGGTGATGCAATGGGTACTGGCCATTAAAAATCGACCTCTATAAGAAATTGGCTTTTAGTATTTGTTTGTTCAAACTGATGTGTGTTTCTTGTTGTCTTAAAATAAGATCATGGATAATTAGACTCTTTGCTTAGTGAACAAGAATTTGACAACTGATTTCATCGATCATGGCAGTACCGTGACAGTCTGTCCCGAATCAAGCATTCTTTCTTCGAGACTGGTGATCATTTGGGCTGCACATTGAGGTTGTCATTGTCTTTGTCAACAACATCATCACCATCAGCCACAACAATACAGGGCTATGTATATGGAGAAACACTTGCAAGGGTGGAAAGACCTCAGTATTCCGAAATAGATCGAGTTTCCCTTTCACCCTATCTGCCAAGAACATCTAAGAACAGTAACATCAACAAAGAGCCATGCCAGTTTAGACCTGTTTATCAGCCTATCAACTTCAGTCTCTTGGGTGATTGTACCACTATAGCCTTCTCCAACTTCTGAAGATGCTAAGGTGCATAGTCTTCACACAGGATTTTTTGTGCGACTTCACAGTGAATCTGATATCACATGCTCTAAGCTCCAATTCCCCTGAAATGTCAGGTCATTTTGGAAGGATTTCCGACTACAACCATCTGGCGTTTGAAAAGTCACTCGTGACCTCATCATTCACTGATCACCCAAAAAAATCCATGGATGATGGGATCTATACAAACAAAAAATTTTGATTTTGATCCTTAAACCAAGCCCCACAACTTTTTGCCTTTAGAAACAACTTACGGTGCTTCGAACGGGGTGTGTCTCAACAAACCAGGTGAACCTCAACTACCCCTTCAAGGATATCTTGGATATCTTCAAATGGCTTCAATTTTTGAGGAAACCGGACTCCTCCCCCCACACATACACACACTCTGGGTTTCTTTAAGGCCTAACCCAGGTCGACAAAAGAATGTCCTTTCTTTGGGAGTGTTTTTGCCATACATCACCCCTTCTAAGGGCCTTAAAATGATAGTTTGTTAGTCATCTAGGTGGTTTTCAAATCTTGTTTGTTTCCCATCCCTACATAAACCATTTCGAAAGGACATAATAAGGTGATCAAAGTTGGGTCATAATGAATCACCTGGATGTACCATGATGTACCTATGGGCCCTGCCAACCCCCTCAGTTGGAGGATTCCCATCATGCTGGGAAAAACCTTAACCTCCAGCCCCCCTGAGATGTTGCGCTTCTAAACGGGGCACCCTCACCTCCGACAGCCCCATCACAAGCCAAGCGTTTCATGGCTATAACTACAAGCTTCGAGGTGGAAGAATCCTTAAGAAACATGGCTCCGTGAAACATATTAAAAGTGACCAACCTTTTAGGGGGAACATGATCTCAATTTTCTGGTGTCTCATATCTTGAAAGGTCGTATTCCCAACAAAAAAACGGGGATTTGGACCAAGATATGACTTGAAATCCTTGAACCATTCATCACCCCCGGCCTTGCCAGCCAAAAGATGATGGCAGCTGAGTGAATCCGCTAAAAGCCAGCTTGGATGATTACATGGTACCATGTGTTCCACGAGAGATTCGTCATCTAAATGTAAAGGGGCTAGATGGTTGTTAACAGGGGGGTTCTTGACCACATCACCTTTATAGTAAGTCATTTCTGACTACAGCTGATCACTGGAGGAACTGGGAAAACTCTAAAGGCCAACGACTCTTGGCTGAAAATATGGTGTTTCTTGGTATGGTCAGCTGATCTTGGTATCTTTCATGGTGTTTTCCCCAGGCATGTACCAGACCAGTAGGCCCCAATACACAGAAAAACCATCTCCGTTGTGGAAAAAATTGAATGCACTTGATTCGGGATGGATGGGATTTTCCTGGATGGTGCTCTGGATGATTCTGGTGCGGTACATATGGGTGTTTCCTTAAATTAAATGGTGGTACCCCCAAATCATCTATTTTAATAGGCTTTCCATTATTTTCACCATCTTTTTTGCGGGCCCACCCCTATTTTTGGAAACATCCACGTATGTTCGGAATCAACCTTGGTCACCAAAGCTCATTGTTTAGAGGAGCCAGAAGCGCCTCCATGCATCCCCATCAGGATGAATATTGTCTGGACGACCATCAAATTGCAGCGACTCTCGTTTGATTGTTTGATACTACAACGCAAGAATTTGGCACATTGCGTTCTAATCCATGCATTTAGATCGTGATTTTGCCCCAAATGTGAAATAATCTATGATTATATAGACTATCTACTACTGTACATTATAGATAAATTGTTATATAGCCAATCATATAAATAGTGTTTATATTATGTTCTTACAACCTTACACGTAAAAACCAAGAAAAACACATGCGCAGCACCCAGTAGCATGTTGTTTTTTCCGGACCGGATTTCTCTCTCGCCAACTGTCCACGGGGCTCGAGGCCTAGGCGGGGGTCTGTCCATTGGCGTGGAAAACGCCTGCCTCTTTTAAAGGCAAGCCCCAACAATCAGACGTGTGGCAATGCCCATGGGCGAAATTTACCATGAAAATTCATGGAACTCAAATTGTATGAGACACTCCATGTGTGGCGCCCTTTTTTGGTGTTTTCAATGTGTGGCAAAAAATAGGTTTCCATCTACCTAAAACATGGGGTTTAGTTTATCTTGTAGGATATGCCGCATCAGTAGCAATATACGACTTATAAGTATATTCAATACACCTGCAGCCTCTTTCTCCTCATGGTTTTGGGCGAAATGTTTCATCCTAAAAGAAGGGCCAACCTGAAATTAAAGTTTAAGTTGGGTTCCAGGTTGCCAAAGCTGCCAGGGCAGTAATTTGGGTCCGAACGGTCACTAAAAACCAATGACGGCCTGGAAGGTTTCTTTTGTGCAGAAACATAGCAGTTTAGGATATCTATCCATGTTGATATTCTAGGGAAAAAAGTATGGTGTGTTTGCATAAACTCAAGTTACCCCTGTCAACTACCGTCCCTTTCGTGTATTACGATACACTGAACAAACACCATACCTGATCAATCATCTGAAACAAGGGGATTTCCCTTCCTCAACTACCTTTTGGGGGCCCAGGTCGTGTGAGGTAGCTATAATTTGACCAAAACTTGTCTTTACCATCTTGGGACAGGATAGAATGATCCGAATTCGTCCTGCACGACGAAGGTCCTGAAAATTCTTGAAACTTCACCAAGATGATCGGAAAATCCCCAGCTTTGTTCGGGGCCCAACGGGATGGATTGAAAGAACTATCTCTTTGCAGTTTTGCCAAAATAAAGCTTCCTCAATGCCAAAGACTGAGAAGTCTTGGCAGTTTTTTGGTCTGGGTGAGACCTGGGAAAACGAAGAATCATGGAACCTGAAAATGGGTGAATCATGATTTTAAGGTTCCAGCGGTTCGTTTTAGGGGATACAGAATCTCTGATCTTTCATGCATGCCTGTGTCCTCCTACACTAGGTCTTTTCTGCACGAGATGTGGACACATCCGCACGTCTTAAAGCTGCACATCTTTGAAAAAGAAATCCTTAGGCCCATGTCCCTGACTTTGCTTCCACGTCCTCACGATGGTGGCATGCATATATAAGTCTACAGAAGATCAGGTACCGCTTCTGGAGTGACTTCAACTGGAGCTCATCGGATAGCAATGTTCGCAAATAATGATGAACTCTATCTGCTTACTGTAGCGTATCCTCGTTGACAACTACCAGTGAAGTTCAGCCTAAATGATTTTTGAGCAAAGGAGAAACATCCTCAACTTGGTATCTCAAGTCTTCTTATTGAAAAACTTGTCAAAAAGCCGAGAGTTTCCCCCAAAGGAGGCGGACTCACTTGCACCCTTCTCACTTAGGACCCCCTGAATAATCTCTTAAAAAAATCCTCCGCTGATCTTTACCTCAAGTTTCTCACTCCACAAGCTTCCTGCTCTAGTCTAACTTTCGCAAATCTACCACGAACACATTGAATCTGTGCTCACGAATTCTTGAGCGACAAAGAAAGTCGAGTTTTCTGTGTCTTCTCTTTACCATCTCATCTTTTCTGCCTAATGACTCCACTGACTCAACCACAGGGTCAACAGCAACCAGGTCTTCAACAGTTGCACCAAAACTCAACTCGGAAAAGCATTGTCTTCCACCCATCACTGCTGTCTCCAGGGCTTCAGGGGCGTTTGCCCTTCCGTCTGGAGCCACCTGTAGCTTGGGGTCGTCAAGTTGGTATCATTTGCTCATCCCTTATGTTTAAGACTAGTAGCTTGGAACTGGGGGTATAGTTCACGGTATAAAACTCCATTCATGTCTTGAATGGTGAAAATCTGTTTTTTTGGTTGATGCACGGATGAAAATGTGTATGATTGAAAGATCTGAGGATTTCTTGCTGTTTTCTGAGTTTTTTCACCCGACAAGGGGGTTAGTTGCGAGAAGATCGACACCATTTTGAAACAATTTCCTGACTTCACATCGTATCCATGTGGCTCATGTGGTTCAGACACAATGTGATGACCAACATGAATATCACCTCCCTTTCATGGTTTGGGATGATTTTCAACTTCCAGTAGTCGTTTCATTTAAAAACTCAAAACCCCCCAAAAGTTTGTGAGCTGCATGTAAAGTTTCATTTGCAAATTCAACTTTCCAAGACTTATATAGTTATCTTAATGTCAGAGGTTCTCACCAAAAAAAATGCTTGCTTTTAAGATCTACCCTCCAACAGTTGACCACCCTTTGGAGAAACACGGTGCCAACGGATCGGCAGTTTTCAACAAATCCCAGCCTCCAAAACCCAAGCCCAAATGTCCATCGACCTGAGAACAGCGGGTAGCTTGGTGTGATAAACTGGCGGATGGTCACAACATTTTACACTCTGGTAAACGCATCTAGCCATGGAAAAGTCACGATTTTGATGGTATTTACCAGGAAAGATGGTGATGTTCCATGGCTATGCTAGTTTACCCAGGGGGTAAGGATTTGAAGATGTTTTGAAGGGAAGTTTTTTTTGAAAAAAATAGCAAGTTCAAGTTCTAGTTACAGTTACAGTTTCTTAGAAAATGCTAAGCCCAGCGTACAACAAGGTGAAGTACAGAAAGCAATTCAAATTTTCATACAGTGCACTGCAAGCCCAACTTTACAACAAGATCCTTGCAGAGTTTCACCACAAATACTCATCAAACCTATGGACCATTGTAAACACTGGACGAAAGTTTGGGGACGCTTGTCATACCAAAAAACAGCTCATTTAGACCTATCATATTGAACCGGGCATCTTCCCAAAATCTATCAATTTTCGAGACTTCCGGGTCTTGAGTCCTGAAAACACCCAAAGAAGCCCTTGCTTCAAAGCCACAAACTGGTGACCCTGGTCTTAGAAAATGGAACTCTATTCAGATTCTCTGGATGTCAAATGGATGAATATCCCTTATTTAAAGGGTTGAAATGGCAATCCCTTGAAAGCTGCTGTGTCCTACTTAAATGTTGGGACTTGGCTAACCCCACACTTCCAAAGAGTGTTGTCTCCAAAACATTAGTAGCCCTAGTCAGCCTTTACTCCACCATTGACATTTGTGCAGGGCGTCTCATTCCGAAGTGACACAATTTGACATCATTTTCTGTGAGCGGCAAAATGTACCTGAATGTCCATTCCAATATCATTCTTGGAGGATCATCCCATTTAGTAAGTACTTAGCAACCCATGGTTTGTTTTCGTCCCCTAACTGGGGCGACGTTCCCCTTCCCAATGGCCTTTTCATGGCTCATACTTATAATGGTTCATTCTAATCCCCACATAACTGGTTAGTATAATCCCCTATATGGGTGTTTCCTTAAATGGAGGTACCCCCAAAGCACCCAAAAATGATCATTTTTAGTCGGAAAACCCATGGTTGTTGGGTACCTTTTTTTTCAGGAAACCCCTATATACCCTAAACAAGCAGGGGGGCCACCTTTTTTTCATTGCTCACCATGTAAAAATTCCAGGTAAAAGTGGGGCAGGTCAGTTGTCGATCTAAATGCTACCTTTGCACCCATAATAATCATCTACTTCAATGGAAAAGTGAACCTATCGATACTGGAGTATGATTGGAGGAAGCGTGGAATATGACATCTTGGCTTCCTATATCTAGCTCCAAAATAGCTAGAACACAAGAAATGAAGATGAAAATGGTACCTCTTTCATACATTCATACTGTATATATATATATATATTCTTTTATATTGTATGAATGAATATACTATGTATATCTATATGTATACATCTACAGGTGAACTACGTGGACTCAAACTCCCATCAAAACATGGTTCTTCAACCAACCTTTCATCCTTTAACACCTTGAACACCATGCAGCAAGGGCACTGATCTTGACATGGAGAACACTCCCAGACCAGCAGATTGCGAGGACCTTGAGGTTTTGACATTTCTCTGCAGATTTCGCAAATAGCCTTTTTTCCCATGAAAGGAAACTGAGATTGTCGGGAAACACTTTCCACTGAACTATGAGGATGGGAGGAAGGGTAGGTGGGGGTCGTTTCCAAAGGATGTAGGATTTTCTGGTAGGGAAAGAAGAAAACTCTGATCACCTGTGCTTTACAATGGGCATAGTAGATGCCTTTCCGACAGGTCTGTGGCCAGATGCCAAAGAATACCTTCCATCGATCGAATTTGAGCCTCTTTTCCCAGTAAATAAATGTCAAAACTTGCAACCTTCCAAACCTCCCATATCTCACGGCCTTCCAAACCTATGAAGTTTGAATTAAACATCTGAAAAGACCCTCAACAAGAGATGCCAGGGAGTCCCATAAAATTGATACCTCACCTTCGAGACATCTCGGAATTAACCTTACTAGTCACTAGTCTCTCCTAGCACATACGGCTGGGCAGGCTCTTATCCCAAATTCTATACTGTACCAATTTGGGAGCCGCCTGCCTCATCTTCGAGGTCTATATCAATTGCTACTTTCAGGAAGTGTAATACTGACAAGGTCAAGTCTTATAAAGATCTTCCCTGACGAATTGAGACAGTGCCGTCGCAGTCTCAATGGTTTAGTGGGCGAACTCTCCAGTTTCAACTCTTCTTCTCCTACTACGGATATCCATCAGATTTTAAAAGAACTATAGTATATACTATAGAGTATGGCCCCGTTATGCCCTTTACAGAGAAGCCTTTCTGTTTGTTTTTTTAGCATTTTTCCCTCTTGGGTATCCCTGCTGTTCCTCATTCGGCGTCGTCGCTCCGGGGGCCACTCCGGGAGGGGTGCGCATGGCAGACTGGGGATGGCGTCCGGCAGCACTGAACCTAAGGGAAGCTGCAGCAGCTGCAAGGGAGATTTCGGCATATTTGGTCACAAAAATGAATCCAACAAAAACAATGGGTGGTATATGGTATGGGTATGTACAGTAGTTGATAGGATGTTGATAGGTCTGTATTAAAATGTATTAGTGGCAATTATGTATCTATAATATCAGCTGGTACAGGAGTCTGTCCATCAGTATACTCCATGGTCATGTTGTTGCAATAGTATTACAGTACCTCACCTGGACCACCTCTCTGTGTGATTTACAATTTGCGCTGGTTTATCACCAATTTGGCTTTTATACTTCGCATGTATAAATGAATATAATATACAGTGTGTATGTACACAAAATTGTCCGTCTCCTCATCATCCATTTTGGGCTAAGGAGTCAAGAATATTGAGCCATCCAAAAATGATTCAAGATTAGCCCCTGAAATATGATATGATGAAATAATTATGACTCGATACCCCCCAACCTTGCAGTACATGATGCCTGTATACTGGCTTGAAGCAAGGCCATTTTACTTTACAAAACTACCTTTGAAAAAGCCAGCACTTGACTCTGGTGGAAGAGCATCCAGAATCATCAAATCTGTTTCAAGTTGTTGCTACTATCTCTGGCAACCAATAGATGTCCAAATTCCAGATTTAAATTATCCAAAATTATATCAATTACATCCAATAGAAAAACAAATCCCTTAACCGGCATATATCGGGACCTATCATCCATATGTCTCTTGTTGAATCTGATACAATTTCCCTGCAATTTCTGGTGAAAATGTCAGGTCCTTTCATTTTGAAGGAGATGATTGGTCCCTTTTTGTCCAGGAAATCCAGGAATCACCGGTCTTCTCCAAGGTACGGGATGACTGGGCCATTGTCGTTCATGCCAATGGCTTCGCGGAACGTCCCCAAAGCACCTGCGCGTTCGGTCCATTTTGCTTCGCCAAATTCCAAGAAAATTACAGCACACCCCCAGAACACACCCCGGGCAATCCCCCTAGCCCACTATGAAATGAATCCCTCTATAGCCTGTTGGTAAAGGTTTAGGGGTGTGTTCCAAAGATGTGTTGAAACAACCTTGGAGTTCAAATTTTTCCATTGTGGCCATGCTAAGATCTCGAAAAAATCTTGTAGCCAATGAATTGGCATCACAATTGATGCAAAGGGAAAAGCTGCATGTCAATACGATACCTTCACCTGAAAAAGGACCTTTTGGGAAACAAGGTCGCTTAAAAAATGTATAAAAATACCCTGTGATAACTCTATCTGAATGTTCAATAATTTTCATATATGTTACCGCCATTTTCTGGTACCCCCCCTGAAACTATAACAGCTCACCTCTGAAAATTGGTGGTTGGGGAGACAAGCCTTTCCTTTTTTGTGGCTGGGGCCATTTTCAAGGGGCAAGCTGCTTGTTTTAGGGAGGGTCTAATTTCACTGGTACTTTCCTACAAAAAACGACAAGTTCCATAAGATTCAAAGGAGCAACAACCCTCAACCATTCATAAAGAAGCCATAATTCGGTGGTTACAAAAAAAACCTGCCAGTCCCACCATGCGCCAAAAAAGGCCTGTACTTCCTGGGCTTTGAATATCCATGCGACGTGGAAGACGATCACGACCCAACTCCACACGGGACATCTCGTACCTGTAAAAGACCGGAGAAAGAAAAATGTCACCAAATTCTATTGGCCCTTTTTTGTAAATTGTGGGAAAATGCAACCCCCAAAACTCTAGTGGTTCGTTCTATCTGCTAAAATTTCTGGGATGTTCACGTTTCGATTCAGGGGTTTTTGGATGGGTTTTTGATCCCATATAAACCCATGACGCATGTCTTACGAATCCGAGGTGGTGATTTGGCCGAAGCTTTGGTCAGAAAAAATCCCAGGCAATCCATGGTATCTACAATCATCAAGCAAGTGTAGAAAAGTTGTAGCATGTTGTGAGGGGGTCTGGAGATGGACTAGAATTCAGTCAGAACATTTGTTCATTAAGTTAAACATGTTTCAAATGTATACAGGACTTCTATCTTATACTATAGTCCTTGACATTCTCCGGGAGCAAACGGACAACAACTTACTGCACAAGGTCTTCGTAAATGTTTTGATAGTATGTAAGAGATTCGTGACACAAATCCCAAAATCCAACATCACACCCTCAAAGCCATGTCTTCTTTCTGCGACACTTTTTTTCGCCCCTTTCTTCAAACAGTTTATACACTAGTTGCTTGATTTCCAGGCATGAAACTCCAATCTTTTGAACTTTCAGGTGTTTCTGGCGAAATTCATTGATTCATCCAATACTTTTTGTTGTTAATCTTTCTTCGCCCATACCATCCATGTATGGTATCTATATTTACCTGCATTTGGTTGATTTTTATAGATGTCATGTAGGTATACGTATCCAGTATACCATACATGGATGCTTTCTGTGTCAACCTTTCCCTTCCAAATCCTCCCCACTTTTCTTTTCCGTTGTCGCCAAGTTGCTTGATACTTTCCCAAATGGCCGATTTCTCTCCTCCGATTCGGGTGGATCCCTGTGGATCGCGCGGATCCTCTCCCGCCGGCGTATCCGATGCAACCGATGGATCGGGATCAAAGGCGAAGGCCATCTCTGACCTACGGAGATTCCGGAGTTTTTTGGGTAACGGTTGGGTGGGAACACGTTAAACCCCCTGGAGATTCAGAAAGGGCTTGAAAATCGGAAAAAACGGGGGATTGTGGATGATGATGGGTTTTTTAGAGGAAAAGAAAATGCGCACATCTTTGGCAACTAAACACTGAGGAAACATGATGGTTTAAAGTTTATGTTTCATGACTCATGACTCTTATATTATTCTTATATTAAACAAGTTGAGCATTAAGCATGACTCTTCTACACCTCAGCAACGGAAACAACCTCTGTTCCATACCATCCCAAAAACTATAACGATCCCCACCAATAAACAGGGTATAGTAATCATGTATATTATAAGCACCTATGAACATTATATATATCATTATTCAAATATCATATAGATATCATACATATTCTACCCCGAACCCTCTTAAAAGCATTATTGCATTATCGTTGGCCTTCAGCCACGCAGAACACTGCCACATGCATGCACCAAGCGACCCTAAGTGTCGAGGTTCTTCACACGAGTCGCTTCCCGAAGGTTGTGAACCTCAACGATGAAAATGGGATGTCTCAAATGGTCTACTTCTGTTGATGGAAGAAATGCTGCACCACACAACATGTATGCAACCTATGAAACCCTGTAAGTAATGGGATATTTAAGATATCAACTGGTGCAGGATTTCTTCCATCAACAGTTTGTCTACTTCTGCTTGTAAGGAGGATTCGTGTGGGAAAACTCTGAGGATATGAACGATACTCATGAAAGCTACAACACCGTTGCGATGATTACGATCTTTTTCGGTGAAATAGAATTTGTCCCTTCAACCGAGTTCTAAAGCAGGATCGCAAAAAAAACGAGCTTGTTCTTTCAATCTCAATCCAATGGAACAGTGTTGCCAAACTTTCAATGTTCACATCAAGAAAGATTTCTAGCCACTTATTGTTGGTTGCTAGTTCGGCTTGTTGACTTTCACTTCCAAAGACACAACAACCGTGACTTCACCATCTCTACTCTTTGAGACGCTCTTGTTCCCATTGGCCAAACAAACGAAAAGATCAAAACGATACTACTTAATCTTGAGGTCACCACACTTTGAAAAAAACTCCTCAAAAAAACAAAACAGGCCAAGCTGGCTCTGAGAAAATTTGAGTGGCAAATTGGGATCACAGATTTGAAAAACATATTTTCCAACTCTTGCGAAAGCCAACAAAAAATTGGAACCAGATTTGGAACCAGATTTGGCTAACCTTTGGCTAACAACCAAATCACCACAAAGCTTCAAACGGCCAAGTCCTGAGAATCCCAAACTGTTCACGCGTTCGGAAGCGGTACTCATTTCACTCATGGGCGAGGGCAAATGCCAGGGCCTTGGGGGCGGAGAAAAAAGTGAACCATCTGGCTGGGGACGATGTCTTGGTTGGAAGTGATATATCAATATTTGTGATCACTAGGTTGTTTCATCCACTTGTAAGTGGAGTATTGGACTGGTGTTTAGTTTCACCATGTACATACATACCAGTGACATCTTCAGCAGCATTTTGGATCAAGAGTTGGTCATCAACTGTAACAAATTTAACTCATCTGGATCTGTGCGGCAGTGCGCCTTCGGAGACTGACATGCAGGCTATTTGACTCAAAGGATCAGGCAACAGTAAGATCAGTAACAGCAGTGACCGTTCGTTTGTTTCAACATTGGTGCATATCCATAGCATCCATGTATGGTATATATATATACCTACATTTACCATAAAAATCAACCAGAATGTAGGTGAATATACCATTCCCATGGATGGTTACTTTCATCTGGGCATCCCCCAACGAGGATTGCCGAGAACCACCACGACTGGAATATGCACGACCAAAGCCGGCGCTTCCACCTGGATGTCCATGGCCGGCATGGTATCTACTGTTGATGGCAACCAGAAATCTGGTAAACTCACCAGTTGAGGTTGGTACCGTCTGGTAAACGAACATAGCAATGGATTATCCCCATTTTCATTAGGAAATACATCTTCAAAGGGCCATGTTCCATTGCTATGTTAGTTTACACGGGTTTATTTTGTCCCATTATTTACAGCGTTTTATACATCCAGGTGGTTTGTTTGGGATTTCTGCACCATCAACAGGAACATTACCAACATCTTGGATTCTGGGACATACTCAGATTCATGCGGAAATCCATCCAAATCTTTGTCAACAAACACATACTTGAAGCACATGCATAATATCCCATAGCATCCATGTCTGGTATATTTACCTACAGTTCCCATAAAAATAAACCTTTCATGTAGGTTAATATATACAGTCCCATTTCCAGTCCCATGCATGGTATGGGTATCCTCTTTAAAGAAGAAACTACCCAACATTTTTCAACTTTTGGAGAAATTCCCTTAAAAGGCTTCCTCAAGCCAGTGCTTTGCTTCAGGTTTGAAGTCTTTATTTTTCTACTGGGTAAGTATATTTTCAGTACACATATATATAATCGTAAGTTATGGATATGTGTACCCCAGGCTGCCTGAGATAAACCATCAACCCAAATCTTCAGCCAACCATTGACTGTATGGCACCCCGCAAAGAAATGTGAGCATCTCCTGTTTAAATCCAATCCTGTGATACAATGAAATAAAGTTTGCAACCATTTTGATGACGGCCTACAAATCACCAAAGCTTTAAAAAAAAATAGACTTTCGATCAGGTTTCGATCAACAGGGTTCTCTAAGTCCAACCTATGTTTTCTACTGAAAGCCACTAGTTATAAGACCCTAGTAGTTTTTGTTGTAAAGAAATCATTCTGGTAGCATCTGAGCTGTCCATGGTTAGGAAGGTTAGGGATTTTGGATACAGTTTTGCTCTCTTCCAAGCCCAATTTAGATTTAGAAAGTTGTTGTCAAAAAAGAATATGTAAAAATGAATGCATCATGAAAGGGAAAATCCTTCAAATTACCATGCATTAGCTGCTTGTTCGATACCCCCTCCAAAAATAGATACTGTAAATCTATGGTACCCTCCCGGAAACTAACAGCTCCCACCTGAAAATATGGATGTTTGGAATACGATTGTTTCTTTTCGGGCCCCGGCCTATTTTCAGAGCTAAGTACATTAGTTTTCAGGGCGTCCGCAATTCCTAACCAATTCCAAGGTAGGCAAAGTCGGTGATTTTCTCAGATGGATGTTTCCGAAAATTGGGGTACCTCCAAGTCATCCATTTTAATGGGTTTTTTCAATATAAAACCATCCATTTTGGGGGCCCACCCCTATTTTTGGATTTCCACCCAGATTGGCACCTCTATGTGGCGTCTGCGAAGGTCCACTTCCCGGACGCGCGCTTGAAGGCGCGCCCGGTCCAGACCCTGCGGGCGCACCACCTGGGATACGGAAAAAAATCCCATGCCGTGCCATCGGACTGGGATCAAAAAAACCTACATTTTGGTTGATTTTTGATCTATCTTTTTTAAATGGTAAATATATGTAGGCAAATTAAATGCCATACTACCATACATGGGTGATGAAGGCAATATCAAAACAGGTGCTGGATGTTTTTGCTATTTGCTCAGAAATTGAAACTATACTTCGTACTATATGCCATACATATTATTGCCCTCTCTGAGACTTGCAGGCTTAAGTCGAGACATTGCCGTACGCCGTAAAGCACGGGTGCCATTTGTTTGTCGATTCCTAAGGTGTCATAACGACTTGCAAAATACACTGATGGTCTAATGAACCAGGAGTTATTGTATATTACCAACCCAAACAACGCACTGCTAAAGGGAAATCCCTCAAAATGTCAATCCATTTGCATTGTTTGATCCCCCCAAAATGGGTAATTTAATGATGCCTGTTGAACCAAACAAAGACAATGAATCAAATGATGTCAAACGTTACCAAGGGAGGTGCTTTGTTTTTGACCTACTTGTGGACAAATTCATGCCCATGAAGCTCAGGCACGCTGAAAAATCTTGAAAACACCACAGCTCAAGGCGTAAGTTGATCGAATCATGTCATAAAACCTTCGGAAAAATGGCCTATTTTTCCTGCATCCATAAGCTGGTCGAATGGAAAATTTCCAGCTGGCAATGCCACCTTGACACCAACACTTTGGCCTGAACATAGCTGCCTGGAATGCCTACCAACACTTCGGCCTGAACATTCCCCCCCAGCCTGGTCGTAAGCCTACCAAACGTAAATCGCTGGGCATTGCTTTGAGCAATGGCGATGGGCCAGGACCGTGGCGACCGGTTGGTGAACCTGGTCAATGAGGTTGTGGTCACCAAAAGTTTTCAAGTATACCCAGATGTAGATATATAATCACCTGTGCAAGCAATATGGATATGGATTGATATGGCATGATATGGCCATACATACTGCTGACTTTAAGGGAATCCCCCTGAAAACTGCCCGCAGTTTTCAGGCACTTGTACGGTCAGTAGCTTCATTTGATTGGTACCGGAAACGTTGGCTGAGGTTATAGATTCCCAACAAACGGGTGGAGCTGGAAAAGACTACATTTGGCTTTGAGCATGTTGAAACATATTGCTATGTCATTTTATCTTGACTACTGATGGCTGAAATCCGCCTATGTAGAGAATAGATACACTGCTGTCCAGAACTGGTTTAGCCGGATTGCAGCCATCAACAGTAGTTCAAGTTCAAATTCATGATTTTTCACCTTTCCATGGTTCGAAGAGGCTTTCCGTCACCGGTTTTTCCGAACACGGCCCAAACGTTTTTAAAAAAAATCGGTTGACCTGCGGAAGATGCTGAAGAGCAAAATGAAGTACCCGCTCCAGCCTGCAGTTTTCAAGCTGATGAGTTCATGCAGAGGCACCTGTTGATTTTTGCTGACTTTTTGGGGGGCTAACGGCTAACGGCTAACAAGTTCCCAGGTTTCAGAAATGCAGCACTCCAGTTGAGAGGTTTCGATGTGTATCCAAAGCATTTCGAATTACAAATTGCTTCCTCTCTTTGAATCTGAAGGGCCACATTCTTGTGAAAGGTTCTCCAACTCCGTCCATCGTCCCCCAAAAAATATCAGTACTAAAAATACTCCGATTTCCACCGAAACGGCCGGGTGACTGGGAACAGCAGCATCGCCGAGGTCCCAAAAAAAACACCAAAAACACGGCCGTGCCTTTGGAGGACTTGCGGTGCCGGCATCGTTTGCCTGTGATTTTGCTGCTTCGAAACCGGCGGACCAAAACTCGCCGAAAACGACGTTTTCGCCGTATGACGCGTCGATCTCTCTGGTCAGGGCTGTTATGATTCCCATCTTGATGTTTCTGTTGAAATGTTTTTGTTGGCACTAAAAGCCAAAGAAACAACATCTTTCAAACAATTCTGTCTATGTACTTCCCCAAAACCTACCCCAGGTTTGCTATGGCCCTAAAGGACAAGGCCCTAAGAATTGTATCGATCCCAGGCACCTCGGTAGAAGATTCGCTCTGCCTCTTCCGGACGTCTGCCTGCCAGTCACAGCTGTCGCTGACATCAGGGTGAAGGCCGTCCGAAGCTGGGCTTAGCTGGAGGTCCCACATAGATTGGGGCGAAATGCCAGAAGCTCTTTGATTGAAAAAAACAAATGAAGACGACAACAACAACAACAACAACAACAACAACAACAAGACTTCTTAGATCTTCAAACTCGATCTTCGCATATCTTCTCCATATGCCTCGAAAACTCAGATTGTTTGACGCCTTCGCATCCATTTATATATACCACATCACCTAGTCATCACTACTACCAGTCGCCGCCATCTGTCAATCCCTCGAACCATAGGTCCAAACCTCCATGAAGTTGCGGAAAAAATGTTGCGAAATCTTGTCAATGGGCGGACGATAACTTTCAGCCTCGAGGATGTTTTTGAGAATCCAACGTTGGATCAAAATATCAGGGCATTTTTGGGGGGCAGGGAAAAAAAGCAGAGGGTTGAGATGCTAGGATTGGTTTGTATCAAAAGGTTTTGTGTTTTTGCGTTGTTGTTCGTATGCTTGGTCCGTTGTGTGTTTTTTCATGAAAAAATGTGTGGAGGGGAGCATCCCCAAAAAATGAAGCTTCAAGCTGGAGGATGGGCAAATGCCATTTAAAGCTGATGCTTTTAAATGTGTTTTTAAAAAACCGGAGTTCCAGAGCCGATGCTTGGAGAAATGTTTGCTGGAATGTTCTTAGAATGGAAATCGTTTCGGGTACTCCCCTTGAAATAAAGCCCTAATAGCCAGTCTGCTTAAGGGACAATGGTGGTTATTGCAATCCCTTAAAAGGCCTTATTTCCTGGGGGTGGCATTGGGGGGTACCCTTGGATATCCACGATCTTAAGTGCCTGAACACAAAAAGTCCCATTGATTTCAGAGACCTATACCACCTAGTTGCAAGGTGAAATAGCGAATGATTCCAATGCATTTGGTTTTGTCAGAAGGATCTTTTACATCCTTTTACTCAGCTATAAAATTTGGGAGTAATCAGCTGGATTTGGGGAATCGTTCTACTTGGATGGCCATCCCACTTGCTGGATGAATAACCATCATGATTACTTAGTCATTCCAACATCATTCCCCCATTCATAGGGTCATAAGTTATATGGTCATATGTTTTTGTCTTCTGAAAGGCGCTATTTTCCATCTCCCAGCAGCTCAGTCACCACTGAGCTTATAAAGTCTATTTTTTCTTAGCCCTCCACCTGGATCTTGATAAATGTACCTATATGGGTGTTTCCAAAAATAGGGGTACCCCAAAATGGATGGTTTATAATGGAAAACCCTATTAAAATAGATGATCTGGGGGTACCACTATTTTTGGAAACATCCATATAATAACCTTGGACCATTACAGGTTTTCTTTGACCATTTGAGGTAGTTGGGACCCAAGTTGGGTCAACACTTTTCACTTTCAATTCCCCAACCAGGCTGTGCTGAGTTACCGGATTGTCATCTGGCAAAGGAATACCTTCAGGACTCTGAGAGGTTCGCAAGAAACTGATTTTCGATGTGCTGGTATACTCAGAATGGCACATGTTTAGATTATAAAGAATTTAGGAAACATCCAAATAATAGAAATTCTGGTTTCATTTGGATGATTCTAAATTCAGTGCTTCCTCAAATCACTAGTACCTCGAACCCTAAACGACCAGTTTTAAATGGATGTTTGGTTAAACAACAATTTGTCAACTAAAGATTTGGAATCATCCAATTGAAAACAAACATGTCATAAATGGTTGCATCACATTCCAGGTACATGAGTTTCCCCGTTTGTTTTTTTCGGAAAGATTCGGCTTCAACCTATGGTTCACCTTCCAGGTTCATTGACTATTTGCGTATGAAGGCCTATTGTCATGATGGTTTACGAAGGCACAATGGATCCAAATGTTGTGCGATTTCCAGGCGTACAGAAAACACATTGTTACCATGCACAAAATTGACATAGTGCAAAGACTACTATGACCGTAGTGATGATGCATCACATTTTTATAAGTTATAAAATGAAAGCAATTATATAATTAATATCAAACAACAAAAATAAATACAAAAAATGGGTTGACATCGTGAAAACCCTTGATGATTCAGTATCTTTACCAAAGCAACTCCACCCAACCAGTTGGTTAAACCTACATCCTCCTGGGTCATCCTGGCCCATACAAAGATGACCCCAAAGGCCACTGAGAGCAGATTCAGGTAAGGCCTTGGCCTCAGAGGTGTTTCAAAGTCCATTTCTGATTTCGGGTAACCATGCGATTCATCGGGTGATTTGCAAGGCTGCCATGTTTCCACCAAATACTTCCATAGTTTGGAACCGTGTTTTTTCTGGGGGGCAAAATTCAGTTTCAGATTTGTTTCAAGATCTCTATGTGAAGCTGGAGTTTTTTTTTGCATTACACCCCGAAAACTAACATTTAACATGGATGCCCAAAATGATGGTTTGCAAAATGCTGACTCCTTTTGGTATCGTCAAATTTCTCGGGTGTTTTTTTTGCAGCCAACAATAGTCGACTCAAAAACATTCAACCTGACCCATTTTCAATCCTGGCGACTTCCACTGACCCAAAGGTAGAAAAAGCGTGTAAATCCTGCCATAAATGATATACATATAGACATAATAAGCAGTTTGGGACCCACTATTTGCTAGGGGTTTGATATGTCCCAGGTGACGTTTGCCAAAAACAAAAGAAGATATCCCTTGTTGCTTTCAAAAACTAGAAGCAAAAACTGACCCCCCCCTAAGTTACATCTTGATCTCACACCATTCATTCTTAAGCTCATTTTTGAAGGTTCTACTGTTCCACAGGTTGCCACGGTTGCCACAATTTGTCCTACCAAGCGACCTCTGTCTTCATATGGACTCCCGTATCATCGCCTCAACCGACTGAGGTGATGATGGGATGGTGGTGGAAAAAGCTCAGCAAAAATTGGAACAAAGGATGAGCCACAAGAAAAACCTTGGACAATTTGGTGCAATCTCGTTTTTTGGGGGTGAAAAAAGTTGCAGCAAATGATTGAAGGTGAAGTGTTGGTTGCCCAGAGTGCCAGCATTTGGTTTCAGAATTGTAATCTGGTCATTCGTACGAAACAAGCTGGATGAAGGGAAGAACCAACTGCTGCAAAGAAGTGCTTTCCATCTGACTCGATTCGAGGACTTGCTATAAAGTATTGAAATCATCCTCAACTGCCAACAAAAATTTCCAGAAAGGTTCTTTTCAGCCCACAAAGGAATAGCTACCTTTCCATTTGGAGACTAGCTATCTAAAACATTGAAACCCTTAGGGTAACAGCTGCCACTCTCCGCCGGCATCAATCGAAACCACGCCTGAGGCCTCACGTGTGGTGGCAGGGGCACTCTGAGGATGCTCGCCCTCAAGACCTTCCAAGTTGACAGTTTTGGTGGAAAAGTTTCACTTGTTTGGGAGATGGGTGTTTCCAAAAATAAGGGTATCCCCAAAATGGATGATTTATAATGGAAAACCCTATTAAAATGGATGATTTGGGGGTACCACCATTTTCGGAAACAGCCAGATTACGAAAGGAAAGGTTGGGGAATTTAGAGAGGATCCATTTGGAAGGAAAGAAGAATGTTGTTTGAGTATTCCACCTATAATTACTTGTGCTATGAGGTATAAGAGGTTATAAGGAAGTATTTATAATGTTTACTAGGAGATTTTGTAGTCCAAAACACTCGCATCCCAATTTGATCGAATTTCACATAACACCTTCCAGCTATTTCCCGTTGAAAAAACGGTGGATCTTCAAGCCATGTCCGACCTTACCTCATAGACCCCTCTCTGAAACCAACATATATAGAACCACCACTGAAAAGATGCTGGGCTCCAAAGAGAGAATCGTCTTGTCTTACCACATTTTTTCTTCAAAATGTTCGCTGTTCGTGTTTGAAAACGTATCCTGGACAGGTAGTTTCATTATATACGAGTTGGTGGTTTCAACCCAATTGAAAAATATGCTCGTCAAATTGCATCATTTCCCCCAATTTTCGGGCTGAAAATTACCACAAAACGTTTGAAACCATTATCGCAGTCAATGGTTTCCTACCAACCAATCTTGACATTCTTTACAGCATGTGCGGGGTTCTCCTTTGGGTCCGCATCTTCCCCGGCTACCTTTAAAGGGGATATGTTAGTTCCGTGGAGGGTATCCTTGACAGGTAGCAACTCCTTCCACCAGCCTGAAGCATTCTTTTCTTCCCAAGCTCGTGCAGATGCAGCTCCCTGGAGTTCAGTGGAGCAGGTGGGGAAACAAGCCCAATGGCCTGTTGATGGCAACCAGAAATCCAGCTAATTAACCAGTTGATATTAGGTGTAATTTATCCATGTTTATTCCATTATTTACAAGGTTGATGATACATCCCAGGTGGTTGTTTGGGATTTCTGAACCATCAACAGTATCCCACCTTGGACTTAAAGAATGAACTGTTTTTGATGTTTTGATTTTTGTTTTTGTTGGCAGTATTTCGGATTCGGATGGATTTGGGATGATGTCCGCCCCAAACAAGTTGATCACTTTTACCGGCTTCCCTTGGCGGTGTATTCAAGACATACTGAAGACCTGTGGGTCCCACTCTACTGAAATACATCGTGGGGTCACCAGTCACCGCACCCATTCTGAGTGGGGTCTATTATGCAGCAAACTGAAATGGGGTTATCGGCCTTCAAAGACTTAATCCAAATCATCTAGATGCATCTATAAATCATAGCAATACTATATACAGAATATATATATATACTCTATCATATATACCATCTTTGAGTACATGTTCACCATCTCCAAATCCTCAAAATGCCTAGTTTTTTTTTCATCCTCAGCGCCCCTCTCGTTGTTGTTTCGGAACTCCCTGCCTCTGCGGGTGGTCCTAACTTGGCTTTGGGCAGCATGGGCACAGGTCTCGACCTCGGTCGAAGAAAGGTGATTTTTTCAGGTGGCCAAAAAACACCAACAGTTACCCCATTTACCTTAGCAAAAATGAACATCTATTTACTAATCATTGATCCTAACTTCCAACGGGACATCCTAGTGGTGGACATATCAAATACCATGTGCGGGTGAAGGTTTGCGGGTTGAACCCACGTCTCGTGGTGACCAACTGGAAATTTGAAATTTTTTGACAACATGTTCTTCAACCCATGGATGGAATTTCAGGGGTGTCAAGATTCATGATATCATCTTGTTGGTGGGTTGAACCTTTCATCCCGTTTCCAAAAAAGATGCAAAAGTGGAAAAAATGGCGCAAAAAAACTTGCCCAAGTTGAAAGGGGTGACAAATAAAAAATATTTGAGTTGCCACCACCTAGCTAAGGTCAAAATTGATGGCCCGGATACCAAAAGGTAGGTGGATGTAAAGGGTCCGAAAATAAACCAATATTCAATATGCAGGGACGGTTAGCCATCTACTTTTCAATTACTGTATTTAGGTGGGCCCCGAATCCATTTGTATATGGAGTTATAATTTCTATAAATGGCCGAAAATAAATGGGTATCTGGAGTTATAACCCTATTAACTGGGGTTATAAGGGGTTTGTTGTGAATGGGAACAGGGATGGTTGGAAGATGATTTTTTTTTGGCGCCCAGCCCATTTTCAGGTGCGAGTCAGGGAGTGTACCCATGGATTTAATGCCATGTACAGGGCCCCATATCTCCATTTACAGCTGGTAGGGACTCACTTTGTAGATGTACAGATAATTTGGATCTACCACCCAGGATGGAATGGTGGCAAATAAAGGTTTAGGTTGAGATTTCCGAGCCTAAAAATGCAATGTCATCCTGGTGGAGACTGTTACTGGTTGGGGAGTAGATCCAAGTCAGTTTCGATGACATGGTGTTGCTGTCAATAACTGACCTGGCCATATCTACTGCTGGCAACCATTTCCAACCACCATAGGGTAAAATTCTGCGGGTCACTGTATGATCCGGAAAAATCCATCGAAATCTTTGAGCTCTTGACTGACCCTGGCAACGACCTCGGCAGTACGAGGTCGCGATGGGCCAAGGATTCAACTGGCTCTAAATAGCTCCCTAATCTACAAGGGAAATCTTCGAAAAAAATAAACATAATCCTGTTGATGGAAGCAATCCTGTTCAAAAGGTTTTATACATCCCCGCTGGTTAGCCGGACTTCCTCCATGAACGTTCATCGCTCTAGATTGCTGACCTAATAAATATCACTTCTTGAGTTGGACTCCAAGAATCAAAAAGGGAAGATTTTTTTCAGCGAAGGAACGAAGGAAACGATCGTGCAGCTTGGTCAGAGAGACATCGATCCCCAAAGAGATCATATTTTTTTGTTGCCTTGGTGACCTTTAAGAGACCTTTAGGCCGGCCAACCCCAAATTCCTGGAGCTGCTCCATGGCTCACCTACTCCACCATAAGGTGGTTCATGAATTTTCACATCATCTCCAGGCCACCCCGACTTGGAGGTACTGCCTGCGGATGGTGGATGGAACTGACAGCTCACCCCTCAACGAAAGGTGGGTCAGCTTCCCAATGATGAATCAAACTTGATTTTGATACCAGAAAAAATCCTTCAAATTGACTTGTACAACATGGAAAAGTCGGAACGTCGACTTCGCTTATTTTGAAGGAAAAATCTGTTGAAGTTGTTCAAAAATGAAAGCATGGCAGCACCATCAAAAAAGGCATTTTATGAGGCTTAACCACAATCCAGTTGTTACATCCTTTTCATTCTTTGCATGAACCATTCTGTCATCTAAATTCATCCCGACTTGCTTGCTCACCTTTTTCTGTACATCCTGAAGCTACGCAGAATTGAAGCTCACAACAACCTTCTGCTGTTTTTTCCATCTCCTTTTCCCATCCGTTTTTCCTAATCATTGCCTCCAACATATTTCCCAGCACAAAAACCATCAGGTCTTCAAAAAATTCCCTTCCCATGAATTGTGGGAACCCCACCTTTTGAAAGTTGGTCACTGGATGATCAGCTTGAGGTTGAAAATCTGGATCATGAGCTTTTCCCAAAATGAAGGGATGCACAGACGCCTATAGCCAGGTGGATCAAGTTGGAGTTCACTGACACGACATGCTGCGACTCAGAAGGGTCAAAAAAAACGAAATGAAGCTTTGAATGTATTTAAGATTTTGGACAAACTTATTATCTTATTATTAATATCAACTTATTTATTTATCAACTTGTTTTCAATCATATCATATTTCAGCAACCTGGAATTCGTGGCCAAATTCTCTGTATCCCTTTTTGGGGGGAATGGAAAAATCCCATCACCTGCATGTGGCGAAAGAATCCATCGCCGGCCTGCTTTGGAGTCCATCGAAGATCCGGGTTCAACCGCAACAGCCCCGAGAGAAATTGCAAGAAGCACAAACGGCGCTCCTTCTCCTGCGATACAAGGGCCAGCCTTTTGGTCGTTTTTTTCAGCTTCGCCCCCCGTTGGGGATAAGAAGGATATAGAGGTTAAAATAGATGAAGAGGATTCATGAAACCAGTTTGGGGCGGAAGTACTTTCCCAAGATGAGGCCATTCAACTTTTGCTCCCTTGTCAACCAAGTGATACCATAGACTTATACACGAAGAGTCATGACTCATACCATGATGGGCACCCCAAACTATAAAAACGTTATATAACCTTTTTGGGAAGCAACATCCATTGGCCGTTCAAAAAGCGAAAGCCTTGTAGAAAATGCAACAATTTGAGAAGATTGGGACATAATTCTGGGGAAAGACTGGGCTGGTGCTTGCCAGAGTTTAAGTTCAGCGCATTGCCCCCATTTGAAGACATGGCCCCAGGCTGGTGCATTGCCCCCATTTGGGATGATATACCCAATGTAATACCCACCATATCAAGTGTCTATGAGGTTGATTATTAAGGATACCATCCCAAGGGCACCACCATTTTCCCTATGAATCAAAGAGAACGTCCAAGCCTCTTTGAGCTGACGCCGGGACAGATTACTGCGATATGGAGCCATGGTAACCATCTGTTCCATCCTTGGCAAAAACAGAAACAGGGCCTTTCTCTTGCAAGTTGCAGCGATGATTCTCAATCCCTCCATAGCAGCTACTGTATCTCTGATTTGACCTAAGTACTTCAAATCTCATTGCTTCAACTTATACAAATATATGTAAATAGTGAGGGAAGCTTTTCAGAACATTCATTTACAGTAAATGAAATCATACCATTCGAAAATCCAGAATTTAAGGGACCCAAACTCCACCCCAAAACTCCTTCAAAAGACTCCCAAAAAACGGACACTGGGCTCGGCACGAAGAAAAGTTGAAGTATTTCTTGGGCGTGGGTTCTTTTTTATGTTCATCACGTTCGTACTCTTCCTGCCCAAAAAAAGAAGGCAACAAAAAACCGACTTGACAAGGGAGAAAACTGAAATTATTGTACCGTGATATCAATTCCCAACCCCCAAGAAAAACGCCTTCGTCTTCAATCGCCACACGAGGCGCCGCTTGGACTTACGCCTTTTGGAACACAAAAAAAAAACGTGGCAAGAACAGTGTTTCTAGCGATTCACCCGCGGCTTTTTTTCTATATGTCTTATCAAGTCTATCAATTTCAAAATGTCAGAATCTGGCTGAAATTTGATCATTCTTTGCCAACCTGGAATTCCCTGAAAGCACCTCGGCCATTTAGCCTTGGGATTTTTTGTTGGGGGTCCCGTGTCCAAAAAACCTGATCATGACGTCACTATAGTTCAACCAGATGAAACACCCCTGCAAGTTGAACGAGTTTGTTTGTTAAAAAAAATTGGTAATGTTTTCGGGCCCTGCAACATATCTTTTAACATATCATCCGACTGTCATCCTTCTGTTCACGACTTCTACTTTTCTTAGTTTAGACTTGGGAACAGAACAGCTGATTCAACGGCATTACCACAGCTACGGTGCAAGATGTATAGATTCCACTCTGTCACCTTAGGAGTCTTGGTGCCAGTTTGACACCTCAAAAATTAACACCTTTTCTTATTGTATTGAGGTCTAACTATTGGAGGAACAACCAACAAGTCATTTGAATAGACATACCATGGGTGTGTACCTGAATCACGACTCAACTGATCCCTTTTACCTAAAAATACACCTGTTGAAAACTAACATGTCCCCTAAAAAGGGTGGCCATTTCAAAAAGAGAAGTAGTCTTACAAATCTTACAACCACCATTTTTCAGGGGGTTGACATCTTCGTTTTCGGGCGGGAAAAAAACAAAAAAAAACAATGCCTCATGGGCGATGGCAGAGTTTCTCCACCACGACTCCCGTGACGACTTCCACCACGGCTTCCACGACTTCCCGAAGGAGCGTCACTGTCTTCACGGCGCCATCCTATCTTCACGGTTGGGAGTTGCGGCCTTTCCCCCAAAAAAAACCGAGATGCACCTTGGGTTAAAACGATTAAAACCATTGGATAGATAGCCTATATATATATATACCATCTAGTTCCTGGCAAGATGCCTGTTGTTACGGGGGATTCAAGTTGCTGGTTGAATTCACATATGAAACTGCTTGTTGAAACCAATACCGACCTCGTTGAACTCCATCCCCTGTTTCCATAGTACAATCTTGTTCAAGTATGAAGAACCCCAACAGGACATGCTTTATACAATTCATAGACATCCGAAACAAACACCACTTTCTCGATTGGCAACGTTGATCCCATTTCAGATTCATTATAATGAAATTTCGATGAAGAACGTAATGGCAGCAATCTATGACCAACAAAACCCAGAAAATACATTTCAGTAGATCTTTGGATCCGAAATCGTGAGGTGTTTTGTGGAAGATAAAAATCTTAACCCCAATCAACAGGGATCCAACAGGACATCCCTGGATACTGATCCCCGCCTCCACTAGCACCACAATCAGTATCCAAGGCAGTTGATGCGGAGGTGGATGCATCTAAAGGTTCTTCCATCTTAGGGGCCTCAGCCAGGAGATGATGTTTGGGTGAACATGACATGATTTTGACATGATTTTAGTTGGAGCAATGTGGAATTTTGAGGTCATGGGTAAAACTGAGGAAGGGCACAAGCATCCCAAATATTCCCGACGAAAGTAGTTATATAGTATAGTTTGCGATACTTCGATATCATGCCCAAGAAAACAGATTTTTTTTTGCTCAATCGAAGCGTCAGAGGGGCCTAAACAATGCATCAACAGGTTTGTGGAGGCCAGAGAAAGACTGGCCACCAAATGTCGCCGAACATGGGTGCTAATCGCTCCAGCTTTTGAAATAGGTTAGGGCTCTATAGGACTATTTCCCGCCTGAGAATCTAATAGGTTGGTCATTTGAACTTAGAGATAAACCACTGGAATTTATGCCCCAAACACATTTTAATCCTACAAGTACATCATTCAATTTATATCTGCAAGGAGAGCGTTTCAGAGTTTGATGTCTTTCAAGTGAAGTTCCCGTTCCGGTCCGGTCCTTTGCTGCCAGTCAAATGAGATATGTTACCTTCAAATTTCATCTCACCCTCAACCTTCTGCTAAGACACCACTTCCGCTTCCGGCATCTTCTCCGGCGTTTCCCCGTCATCTGCGATACCTTCGGTTGGATTCACCGCTGGTTACGGGTATCCAATGGGATCCGAAGCTCCCGGGTAAATATGCCCTCCAGGGAAGGAACACATCCCCTTTAAAGGTATCTAGCAAAAGTTGATGTTCCTCTTCCATAAGTGGGATATTTTAGTTCCCAGAATGTTTGAAACCACCCAGTAATTCATCAACTGGAATCAGTTGGATTCTCGATTCTTGATCAGTAGATGCTGAAAGATGAAGCTCCCAACCCGCGCCTAATCGATGCTTCAGCAAATCCAGAAAGCTACTTTTGGCCTGTGGGTTGTGAAAGTTCCAGGAAATCATGTGCCACTGCTTAAAGGGGGTGGAAAGTACTTTCGCATTTATATATGTCGATCTGTATATATATATATGTATATATAAATATATATACATGTCTATTCCTTATTCTTAGATAATCCTCTTCGCTGATCCCATACTATACATTTACGTATATATATAGTACAAGTATATATCATATCATATATTTGATTTATTTTGATTTGCATACAACAAACTGGTTACGTGAATAATTCTGCAATTTTCTTTTCCCCATCAACCGTCGGGTGGTTCATGTGGAGGCGGACCTAATGCAAAACGCTCCAAGCTGGATTTCCAGGGGTTCAAATTTGTCACCTCAAAGTTGGGGAAATATACGGGTTATAGAGCTATCCCTCGTCCAGTAGCAGTGAAAGTGACCCTTTTCCTAACAGGATGGAGGAAATCGTTCAAGTGATGTCAGATGGTCAGAATATCTTATCCTAAGATCACAAACCTCCCAGTATAGCGTGACTAGTTGGTGGTTTCATCCCATTTGAGCCACAAAAAAAAACGCCTACTTTCCATTTTACTGGTTGATTAATAGGGATCCTCATAATGATCAATGGTTTAGTATAATCCCTATATATAAATGGGTGGTATAATCCCCTATATAACCCAACCAACCAGGTTTTTTTTCGTGGCTCATTTGAAACGTATGAGTCAAAATGGAAATCTTCCCCAAGTGGGGGTGAAAATGAAAAATATCTGAAAGCTCCACCTAGATGATATACCAACGGCCGGTATATGGTGTAACATGAAAGAAAAAGACAATTCGCCTTGTAAGTAGACACCACGGGTGCCGGATTTGCATCATCCTTGCTGTAGCCTTCTGTTGTCCATTGACCTGTGTGGAGGAAATGGATGGATTTGATTTGGGCTCCCAAGTTTGCTTCCCAAGGTTTGTTGCTCCCTGACTTTCCCCGTTACAAGACATGGAGTTTTGTAGATGCTTGCCAAAGGGGTCAGGGATGGAATGATTTTGATGATTCTATAACTTATGTAGATATACGAAAAAAATAACCAATGCAGTTCCTATCTATACTAGAATCACTAGAGATTGCAGTAGCAAAGAATGTAGCAAATGTTGATAATCCACTAGAGAACCCCAATAAATCCCATACATTTTGATGCAATGTTCGATCATTCTAAGTTCCCGGTTGTAAACCCAAATCCCGTTTTTTTTTCTAGGCTTGCTGAACCCAAAGACCCTAGTCCACAAATCTTTGAAGACCCTACATCTTCAAACAATCATCAAAATTCTTGTACTACAATTCATCATCTCCAGCATTGTTGCATTGTTTATCCTCACACCTCAATTCTTCGGTCAATATCTTTGACCTTTTCCTCCAACTTCCAGAAACACGTCCACCTTCAGGTGGTGTGGCCGCAGGAACATCAGGCCCCAAGTAGTACCAGCCGCGCGTCGAGTCGGTGGAATTCATCTTCCACCTTCATCGTGCCGAGGTCATTGGCTGACGTTTTGCTCTGGAATCTCAAAAGATTCCATGTTTGAGATCCCATGATTCTTATGGTAATACAAAAAAGGGAAACAAGGAATATTCAAACGCATGGAAAGCAGCATGCCTCGTCAAAATACCAAATATGAACGTGAACTGGAAGGCAATAGAAACATGGGCAGAAACCCTCAGACAGAGAGAGATATACTTTGCATAATGAAAAGGCCCAGAACATATTTTGTCAGAGTATCGTATGGGTGTATGTAAACATAGACGTGTATATATATATACACAATGACCTTTACAGATCTTACAGTATGTGCATACATGTATGTATATATATATATGCATATCATATATGTACTATAGATATATGCACTATACATATATGAAAATTACATACTACGCATATATCATTATATAAATTCTATGTAGGCTATATTATGTATATATACATATATATCATCAAAAATACCATGTCTACCTCCTCCTTCTCTTGGTGGCTTTTTAGGTCCATCGAGGGCAGCGTTTAAACAGCCCACCTTGATTGGAAATAGATGATAGCACTGCCACCAGTCTTCTTGTACCTCAATGCCAATGCACTCAGCAATCCTGACGAGTCTAATTGACATGACTAAAAGTTGATGATCTTTATTTAAAAGTAAAGTTTTAAAACGTTTTTGCCTTGACTTGTGATGCTGCAATCATTTCGCTGTCGTTTGTGGCGTTTTTTTTTTTCGGAATGGGTTTGGCAGGAAAAACAGAAACATCTTTGTGGGCTGTTTAAATCACACTAAGATCACAATGCACATACATTCAGTCATAGAGTATCCAATTTGATGGCTAGAATTACTCTCCCCAACAAGCACCGGTTCAGTTCAAAGGCGACTTAACTTGAGCAAATAGAATTCACAGGAAAGGTATATCACACATTTAGACAGACATACACCCTGGAAAATTAACATGGAACTTTAAGAATCACCCACTTGCAACAGAAAATCATCTTCCAAACCTCCATTTGTGGGTTCAAAATACTAAATTTTTCCAGGGGTTTTGTAGATAAAAAAGATGGTTCATCCCAGTACACCAGTGCCAAAAAAAAACATGAGCCAAGCGTCAAGGGCTTCTCATTCATATCGCCTTGCCGGCGGTATTCGCCATTGCAAGGGCTGCCAACACCACCAGCACCGGAGACCATGTAAACTCGCGAGTCGTCCTGGTGGCATTCCATGGGTTTTTTCGGACAGCAAGGAGTTGAGTTTGGTGATCTTCAAGCAGTACAATGAAAAGAGAGACATTCAAAAAAAAAATGACTCTTCTAAATCTATTCTCATCAAAGTTACAATGTTCTATGAAAATAAATCTAAGCTCAAACATAGCCATAGCAATGTGATATCAGCCGCCGCAGTTTTTCCCATACATTTGAGCGATGGTGAATCCTTAATAGCCACAATTGCTACTTATAGTCTTTTAGGGTATATCTATACCTATTTATCTAATATGTGTCTTTCAATTTTCGCCAAAAAAAACACCACTTTCCGATCCCCCCCGAAAAATCTCAGAAACCAATTTCTTCCACATGGCCAAAGTTGATCCCAGATTTTAGGTCAGTCACTTGAAGGAAAAGATCCAAATCCCACAACTTCAAGAAAGATCATTAAACTACTAGTCACTACAGCTGATGGAATTTGGATCTTGGATTTGTGACCATAAAAAAAAACTTCTGCCATTTTTGTTTGTCACCTTTTTTCGGAAAGTTTGAGTTTTGAAGTAAAAAACTACAGCTGGATCAAAACCCATCTCCAACGGTTGGTTGCCTCCACGGTGGTCGCTTCCACGGTGGTAGCCTCCACGGTGGTCGCTGCTGCCGTTGAAGGGGCTTCGGCCGCCTCCGGCGCCTTGACCTGAGTCATACATGGTGGCCAAGCGGAGGATTGATGGTTAACCCTTAGGATGTTTCGTTTCATTGATCCTATTTGTTAGGTGAAAAAAAGTTGCAATGTAACAGAAGTAACATTCACTGTTCATTCACTGCTGACTGCTGATAATCACTGAAGTCCAACAGCCTTTCCCTTCTGGTGTTGCATGTTGCATTTGAAGATCTTTGGTTTTTGTGCAAGACTTTCTCTCATCAAGCAAAATATGTGCGTGTCAATCCTGTTCAACCACCAATCGGTTGCTCATTTTGCTTCTCCTGTCACTTGGAAAAGCTAATCAATGCTCAATTTGCTAGTCCCTAGCAACCCAAACATAAATTTGCATTTCGCATTTCCCATCAAATCCATTACAGTCATCGCAGTTGAGAGGATAAATTACGACCATTCTATATTAAAGTTGATTGCTTCAAACTTGTAATAAAAGCTCCAAATGTTCAACAGTCTGGCTTCCAGGCGACTCACATCTGTTCCCAACGGGGTGTTTTTTTTGTGTTCAATGCATATCGAATCCTGAGACCTCATTCATGAAGCGAAATCGTTTTTCTGTTGCTTGATCCGGGTCTCCGGGATATCTCGGGATATGCCGCCCATTGAGGTGCCAGGTTTTTCAGTGTTTTTTCATTGGAATGAAATCCTGGATACCATTCCGAAGAACCTTTCCCATAGGATCCATGGGACTGGTATATTTGCCTACATTTACCATAGAAATCAACCAAATGTAGGTAAATATACCATACATGGATGCTATTGGTAAAGTAATCCCCCTGGCTTTCAACCTGAGTACTCACAAGGTTTCACGGTCTTGACCGGCATTTGCATGACAGCAGAAGAGGACATCCGTATATATCTGGCTAGTAGACCCTTCACATCCCTAACCAGGATTTTGGTCGCGCATCCAAATCTCCAACCAAGTGACCCGTGACTCACTTGGGCTATCTCCACCTGACAGCGTTTTTGACGAGGATGCTTTGGCGTTCAAGGCTTAGGAACTAACCCTCAGACTCGATATTTTTTGGAATGTTTACCTACATTTTGCTTAGATTTATGGTAAATGTAGGTAAATATTCCATACATGGAGCTTCTGGGATAAGCATCTATCTGGATAAAGCTCTAATATGTCACCAATTCTTGATTTCAAATAACCGTGCAATTCGATGTGTGCTTCCGAACCGATAGCTATAAATCGATCTCGAGCTCCTTCCAGTGTTCCCTACCACACACCAGCTACGGTAGCTGCGCTGCGTCGACTTGAGGCACGAGCTTCTTAAAACCCACCAAAAAAACACGCCGTCTTTTACCAGGCATCTCGAGATCAATGAGCACTCTTTGTGTTTCAGGATTTTCCCCTATGTCAATGAAGTTTGGTGGTGAACATCGCACCATTGAACGCAAACCTTGTTTTTGTTGACTTCACATCAACTCGGGCACCACAGGAAACTTCAAGATAAACATCAAAACTCAGCGGTACAGGCATAGGTCATCAGGGAGAAACCATCGACTCAAACAACGAGAGTATGCAAAAAAAAATACATTATATGTGTAGGAATTGTTCTAATAGAATCTATACAATCCAGTATTTAAGCACTCAAAGAGTTTGTAGAATGATAGACTGTGCAGAATCGCCATACATCATTTTGAAAAAAAAGGTAGCATCCAAATGGACCGCCATTTTCTAAGGAGGCTATTTGGTTGGAGGTGTCCTTGGATCTCGATTCAGCATTAGCTAAGTGACTGTCAACTATTTCTTCTCACCTACCATTAACAAGAATATACGGAGGTAACCAGTCACGAAACATGCGAATCATTTACCAATTCAAAAAAAAATCCTATGGTTTTTTAGCACACACACATGTTCTAATATATCTACAAGAGATCTGGAAGGTAGCACCAAATTTCACTCATATTTCAGATTGAGTGTTTTAGATATACAGTAGATGGATCTATTACCCTCGGGATGCGCAAACTCCCCTTCCCAGGATTCCAGTCACCATCATTAGCTGATCCCAAGCCAAACCTTCATTTTGTCACCGTCAGGGTGGAGGTTTGCATCCCAAGAAAAGAAAAAACTCTCCCTGAAACTAACAGTTTCAACGCCCCTGAAAATAGGCGTTGTAACCCAGGAAGGATCGTTTCCCAAGCACCATTTGGTAGCAGGGACGGCTATGTTAGTTTTAGGGAGTGCACCAAAATCAACAAGCAATCGCCTGAGCAACTGGATTGTGAATGGGTCTCTCGTCGATCATGTGTATCGATCAGATCCTTCAAGAAAAGGTGCCACTTGCATTGCAGAAATAAATAGATAGGTCATCCCTGAAACTAACAGCAAAAGCACCTGAAAATGGATCGTTGGAAGATGATCCTTTCCTTTTGGTATTAGGTATGGCCTATTTTCAGAGGTTTTTGCTGATAGTTTCAGGGAGGGTAGGTCATCCCTAAACCTCAAAGAATTCCCATCGAGTGGTTTGGATTTAACTTCTACGATTCTTTGGATCAGGTTTCAGGTAAACTGGTTCAGTCTGGCATTGTTTTTTGGCTTAGACTTGAGTCATGCACCAAATAGTATGTAACGGAATACGCTTTGTATTTCTGAATATTTTATAATGTCCAATATTCTATCTAAATATAATCAAATATATATAAGACATATGTTAGATACCATATATTACATATATTTTGAGATATCTAAAGAGTTACTACTGTAGTTAATAGACCTCTGATCTGAACGTCTGAATGTCTTCTGTCCCTTTGACATCCCGCTCCTGTTCACCATCTGCACTACTCGTTGATGGGCCTGGGAAAAACAAAGTATCCCGAACTTGCTGCTGGAATTTGGAAGCCTTTGTCATGGTAAATAAATCCACATTTTGTCAAATTGCAATCCCACATTCGTTTCTGAAACAAACTGTAAGCGACTCGAATTGTCAGAGGTAATTATATGCTGCCAAAAGTGGTGTGAAACATAAGTTCTGACTTTGCTTATATACATCTTTCAGCTGTTTGAATTGAACCGCCACTCTCTAAAAGCATCCTCCAATGTGTATCACTTTCACCTCAAGGCTTGTAATTCTCAGCAGCATTTTCCAGTTCATATGCATGATTAATTGTAGCAGTGCCTGTGGTTTAAGTCTCTCTGTCCTTCATAGAGGATTCTATTGAAAATCGATGAAAATGGTCCGCTGCTTACCATCTTACAGCAACATCCCTTTGCTACCAGGAGGTTCACTGGAGTTTCACCCGCCAGGAAGCACCTTCAGCGCCTTCAGGAAGCTTCAATTCCTCCTGCTAAACGTGTTGATGATTTGGTCAGTTTGATGTAGGATTTTCCCGCCACCACCCCCCTGAAAAAAACAAACAAAATATGAGCGCAAGGCAAAAAAAAAATAGGGGACTACAAGATGTCCAATCTGTGAACATGCCAGCAGCTTCGAACTGATGGGTAAAACGTTCGGTAGCAAAGGGGCCTTTACGCCAGATACACATTTGGAATGGGAGTCGTTTCAAAAGACACTTCATGCTCATTGGAGATTGCAATTCTCTATCTTTGGCACTCCAATTTTCAAGGGCTTCATCCAACAACCACCATCACAGAAAACAAGACAAACAAGGAAAAAACAAACAAGAGAGGTGAGACTCTCTCGTGGCTTCAGGATGGTATCACAACGGCATTTTCTTAAGGGCATTTTTTAACACGAGTTGAGTCGCATCAACACCAAGGATTTTTTCAACGAAAATCACCAAGGTTTGATGGCACCTTGCGAAAATAGCGCTTGGTGTTGCGGCCAGCGTCTAGTAAGCTGGTGGGCGGCATATTAAGCACCTGAAGGCCAAGGACTCCGGAGGTTGGCTCACGAAAACTTGTCTTCCCTCATGATATTGGCTTACCAGACCTCTGTGTTTGGTGTTCAGCAGATTTTGGTGGAAGTTTGGCTTAAGTTTCCCTGGTGAAAATACACCAACATGTTTTTTTTGAAACATCTGCGTTCAAACCTTAAACACAGAAGCTGCACATCACCACTGAGAAACGGACCTCCACCATCCGACAGACCTGCGAGATGGGCCAATGCTATCAACTACCGTTGGCTTGGGGAATAAGACAGGTTGATGAAGATTCATTGGGTCCACCATGGTCCACCCCTCACCCTGCTTCAAAGTGGATAAACAATCTATTCTATTTTTGTATCAAGGTGCCAAGTCACTAATCTTCACAAATTTCACTGTTACAGGGTGCGGGGATTACCCAAAAGATTCATTTTTAAATAACGGCGCCGAAACTTTCAGGACTTTTCTCAGATCTAGTTTCTCTTCCTCTTCCACCAATCTGTTCACCTGGTCGTACTCTGAATGGCCCGGGAAGACTGGGAGACCCAAAAAGAGCTCGGCGCAAATGCAGCCTAGACCTCGAAAAGCCGACATTTTTCCATAGATGAAGAGCCAGGGGTTCTCCGTGGCTTGGACGCCATGTGGTTAGGTCAACTTGATCGAAATTGATATAGGTCATGGGGTCATGGTCATGCAAGTCTTCGTTGGCTGCCACCTATCCTATTGATTACTTTGGGAAAGTTCCCGTTTGCTTATGGATATTTCACGAGTGTTGGTGATAACCAGGGAAAGTTGCACACAAACCCGGTTGAAATGGATCTCAAAGAGGTTTAGATGTACCCTATAATCCAATTGAATGTTCCAATTCCTCCAATCCACCACCGTCACTCAACACTTCAAAAATGTTCCCCTTACTTGTATTGTAAATGTTCCAACCAGCAATAAGCAAAGATATAACCAGTAAGTTGTCGAGTTATCAACCACCACCAGGAAGCAAAGTATCTTTTCCTAGAAATGTCAGGTTTTTGTTGGGGGGTAAACCACCTTGAAAGTAGATGATGCAAGTCTTGGTCTATCATAGCCCCTTACAAGAAAAAAGACAACACCCTTTGGGAATGAGTAGCGATCGCCATCTACTTTCAAATCATCAAATTTTCGGGAGGGAAATCATCCGAAACTCAACGACTTCATTGGCTCCAACGGTTGGATCGCCAAGCAACTCCACATGTCAATGGCGCTGGTATATGGAACTCCCAGAAGCACCTGATGGCATCAAAATGAGATTCAGGCAGACCTTAGGTCCACGGGACTAAAGGCGCAACTTTCACTATGTTCTTTCTGCGCAAACTCTCACTCACAAATCCAGGTTTGTATCCTGAGCATCTGGAAATGCAATGTCCAAAAGGCAGTCTTGGAAATGGATAGGATAGAAACAACCAAGAAGGAACAACCAACCGCAAAACTCCAACCAGAAGATGTTTAGGAAGTAGTTGTTGACTGGTTGTCTAGCCTTCCCAGCAAATTCCCCCTGTATCCAGGTGTGCGCTATAAGTTACCCTAGCAGTGGTCAACTCCAGGTATCTGCAGTTTCTTTAAGATTCGCCTCTGGGGAACGATAGAAGCGAGACTGGATGTAAGGATACACCTTAGCTGCCAAAGCTCATGGCCAACGGAATTTCCAAAACCAACGGAACTTGGCATGGCCAAATTGATTTCCACTGTTGTGTGTGTTTTGGCCCACTGTTGTTTTGAGTTTTTTGCAAGGCAAAGGCATCTGGATTTGAGGGCGTTTTAGACTTTTCAGGTGTACCTGAAGTTTGACCAATCTAAAAGTCGCATTGCAAGTGATTCATGGCCACCGTCGCATCACTCTCTACAACAAACTTTACCTTAATAGCCTGTGTATAGGGAAGAACTTTGCCACGGCAAGATTGAACAGGATGCAACACTTGAGAATTGAGTGATCAATTGATTTCAAGATAAAATGTAATAAGAACTCACCAACACTGGAAGGATGTGTTTTTAAAGGGATAGTAAACCCCATGAGCCGCAACTATGTAAATGAACCAATTTCCTTCTGGAGGATGGTGAACTTCGGTTGGAACTTCGTCCCGCCAGTCGAGCAGGGCGAGCAGGTGAGTTTTCAACAATGATGATGGAAGAAAGGATATTTGCTCCATTGTTTATTCTTATTAGCATTCAAATGTATAGTACCTAAACCTACCATCTAAAAAATTCAACTCAGTAAATTAAATGCGGGTAAATGTAAGATACATCGATTGTTTGGGGGTTGGAACGCTTCTATTCATCATCACTGGTGGGTTGCCCGACGGTGTGGCTCTCGAAACAGGCCGAGCCAAAGTCTATCAGCTTAATCCTGGTGTGATGAATATTGCCTTGGCGGACGGTGACAACAGCAACGGCAATGGCAACAACTACTATTTAATCATAACGAATATAGATACTACTACAAATAGGAATATCAACAATAATACTAAAAACCAATCTTGATACTAATACTACTGTAATACTATGTATAATGCTGATATTGACATTACCACGACGAAACGAGGGCGGCAACGGCGACGACGACAACGAGCATCACCACCGCCACAACAACGACAGCAGCATCAGCGGAAGAAGTGGACGAAGCGAAGAAACAACCAAAAAAATTGCCAAGCATCATGACATGGACAAGAATTTAGAATGACCATGAAAACACCATGAATCACAATGAACGACCATGAATGACCCTAGAACTGAAATCAACATGAACAACAAGCCGGAGTTTTGTTGACCACCCCGAAAAACTCCCAAATTCTGGCAGATCAAACTTGAAAACCTTCCAAATGGAAACTATCAATTGAACCTGTCTCCAAAACCCTGCACATGCAGGCACTACCTATCTTGTTCGGTATTGCTAAGCTGGTTGTTTACTTTTAAAAGCTTTTAACACCTTAGTGAGTCTTCAGTTGTGTCGTAGCTTTGGACTTCCTTTTTGGTGTAACAGATCGCCCACCAGACCTAAAGACTCACATTGTTGAAGTAAGTCAGTCCCATCATATACTGCTGGGTCTTTTAGTTCATCCTCACTTGGTGGTGAGCTCATCAAAATTATCTTCATCAACTTGACCTCATCTTTTGAACTTTAATACTGTTGATGGAAGAAATCCAGCCAACCACCTCGGGTGTGTAAAACCCTGTAAACAACTGGATAAACTACCAAGCTCAACTGGTTAACCGAATTTCAGCCATCAACAGTATCACCAGTGACTTTCAGCCAAAGTGACTCAATAACACATTCTCAGGTTTTAAGTCACAATGGATCACAGATGCCTCACGGACGATACACCCAGCAGTTTTTGACCTTTGATTCCAGTAATAGGCTTATACTTTAGTTCCCCAGCACATGGTAAGTTGGAGAAAAGCGTTCTTTTGGGGTTGAGAAATCAAGATTATCGTGGTCGGTGCGCATACATCAAGATCCAAAGACTGTCCAAACACTGCAACAGTTGACGGTTTGTCTACTGCCTGCGGGCCTACAGCAGTGTGCAGGATTTCAGCCATAATGATTTATAGTTTGATCAAACAGCAAAATACTTCTCGAAGAATTGTATGATTCCAAGTGTTTGCAATCACCATGAAATCCAGTCACGATTCAGCTGGAATATGCATAGTATATTCTTCGCAATACCTGTATGTATATGTATAAATTTCATAAATACGAAATACATCAATTTTATATACAATATGCATCAAAGGGATTCTTCTATTTTGAATAATAATATCTCAAAACCTTGAGGTATCCATATTGTTCTTACAAAACTTCAACTTCAACCCTGTGTGGATTCATCCAATGTCAGCCTCGCGGAGGCAACGCAACGCCTCGCGAAACGAAACGACTCCCAGTTGCTCCGTTGGACAAAGAAGTTATTGTTTGATACAGATAGAGTTGATATGGGTTTCAATTTCATCAACCTTACCCTCCAATAAACTAACATTGCCAGAGAAAATCTTCAATTTTTCCTAACAAAAGACCATCAAAATAGTGAATTTTGGAACCGTGACTTATGTTAGTTGATCCAGGAGGGTAGTCCAACAACCCATCCCTTAACACATTTCTTAAAGCCCGCCTTCAGCAGTTGATCGGTTAAGACACGGATCAATGCCATTGACCTCACGCTCGACAAAATGTCTTCAGGGTACATATATAAATATATAGATATTACAGTGTGTATTGTATGTTTTCTATGTATATATATATATATTTGGTATGCATATATGGATATAGATATAGGTATGTGTTATACTTGGTATTAATGTTTATATATATATATACATATGTTCAACAATTAATGCACTCTTTCACAGCAAATCAACAAAAGCACGTTTGTCTTCTTATGTGGCGCCAACTCATAGCTCTGTTTCCTGGAGGGGTTTGTAAATGGTTTGTTTGGTGTGTATATATATATATATATGTTTTTTTATGTACACTCTGGTAAGCTAACATGGCAATGGAAAATGGATCCTTTGAAGATGTGTTTCCTATTGACAATGTGGATATTTCATTGTTATGTTAGTTTACCAGAGGGTATACGTATGTATACATAACTGGGTAGCAGTTCTTTATTCTGAGATGTCTTGTGTATTGATCCAAATTCGACCCTCCCAAACTCCACCACTTGTCTATCTTCAATAGGAAATCCAGCTGGATTTGCAGTGACCGCAGGATTTCGAGACACCACCTGCTCCTGAAATAGTCCCAAAAATATCCAAGAATAGATGCTAGGAGGTCCCACCTCTGAACCAAATCTCAACCAGATAGTGAATCACGGTGAATGATGGTCTAATTTCTTACAGGCACACTGAGATTTCTGCAATTCCAACTCCAAATCCGGCTGCGTAATGCACTGGAGCTGAGTTTCACACACACCTCTGAATGAATTCTGCTTCAAGACTTCATAGAGATTAACACCTACGACTCACGGTGTCAAATTCAAGTTCTGGGTCTCTCAGGTGGCAGCTCACAAATCAGTTCTTTGAAGCCCTAATCCAAAATGACTCAGGGCATTTCCATCCAAATCAAGGTCAAAAGTTCACATTTTTTTCTTGAGTATCTGAGTATCTCTAAGTGAAAGGTCTTGAATCCCTCAAAACTTGCACCTTCTCTTCAATTTTTTTGAGTCTTTTCTCGGTTTCCTAGAGAAACCTTAGATCCCTTGAAGGACGCTAAATCCCAATTGGTAGCTTCCCAATAAAATGAACCATTTCCATCGGATGAAAGGAACAAAATGCCCCTTCATTTGGATCGCCAGGGATCCAAGTTGACTCATTTTCGGCGTTGGTTTTTCTGAGTCTCCATACTCAAAAGCTCAAAGGCAATGCAGAGGTGCTTCCTACAAAGCACTGGAAGTGGCTGTGGATATTAGCACATCGTTCTGGTATGTTGTATATTTGAAACAAGCATGTTACATTATGTTACATCGTGAAACACTGGCATCAGTACAAAAACAAATATAGTAGTTGAAACTCGAAATATCATTGACATGTGTATATATACAATCTTGTATGTACATATTTGCACACATACTACAACTTGGGGAAAAAAATAGCTGATTGCAATCACCAAAACTCTGCATGTAAATCGAAAGCCTTATCCAATTCAACTCATTGATTTTTGAAGCTATCTGGTGGTCGTGGTTGACACGTTGCCACATGATGGATAAGCAACGGCCAACTCAACACATCCAAAGGCCTGTAAACAAAGAAATCCAACATGCGCACAATCCTTGGCAGTGATGAGGATAAGCAGCAAAACGCCAAACCAGAATTGCCCACAAACAAGTCATGTTAGGTTGTCCTAGACGGGTGGACATTCAACACAAACATGTGTTTTTTCTTCAATGGAAATAGGGAGACAACAAATGCAACTTATATATAAATGTGTCCCAAGCTGCTTTTGACTTTGAACCTTTGTAAAGGATGACATCGACCTGCTAGACATATCATCAACAAACCCCGGCACTTTGATTCTATGATCCACACCGTTTCTCATCGTCCGGGTCAAACTCCTGCAGCAGTAGGGCATGTGATGCATATGAGGATTGTTTCAAAGTAAAAGACTCCAAAAATTCGTGGGACTTCAGGTGAAATCAATCATTTTTAGGGGAATGTTGAAGGTTTCCTAATTCTAAGACACACAGATTCACACACAACAATCATTAAAAAAAAACAAACCTCATACCAGGTAAGTAAGACATTTATTCCATTCCAAAGATCTTGGATACAACTCAGAAGTTTTTCTCACGTTTAACGCTTTCCCCCGATTTTTTCTTTACCCATCTTCCAACAAAAAAAACGATCTCATCTCCTGATTCAGCATCTGCAAGATACGCACTTCGACCAAGGCCTGCAGCTGGACAAAAAATCACCGGGACAACGTACTGTTGATGCTTCAGAAATCCCAAACCCTCAACTGGTGACTGGTGAACGCCGGGTATCTGAACCATCAACAGTATCATCGTAAAAAATTTGGATGAGGGGTCCCTATCAGTGCATCAGGATGAACATTGAATGTTTGAAGATGTTTGGAACCACCGTCCAAATGTTTGTGGGGATGACAAAAGAGATATGAGAAGTGTACTCTTGCAAAATAAACCAGTCCTGAACAAAAGGCTTTGGGTTTCTCCTCTAGCACTTAAGTGTTATCTTCATGGATGAGGGTTTTTCGAAATTCAGGATCTGAACTTCAAGGAGCTTCCTTTCAAACGGAGATTTGTAGAGGATATTTGCTTCCCCTTAAATTTTTTGCTGCCTTACAAATTTTGAGACCATCTGGAATCTGGATTTTTTTGAGGTGTCTTCATTTGAAAGGATGACACTACCATCTAACCTCGCCCCGTCACTCTGGCCATCGATGGATGACCGACCTGATGAAAATAGGCCGGCTTGTTCTTGATGATCTTCAATGCCTTTGGTGGAAATTTTCTTTGCAAATTGCAATTCGTATGAAAAGAAGTACCAGAATTGTGCCGCATTTAGAGGCCCCCCGGTTTTTCCAAAAGATGATTGAGTATCATGTGATATATGACAGAGCTGTAAATGTTATTATATAAACAATTTGATAAACTACAGCCTTCAACTGGTACTCACCTGATCCACCTGATCCATAGTATGGGAGCTAGACCTGTGACTGTCTGGTATCGAGAACGGTTCATCTTCCCTTTCTACATGGAGGCCAAAGCCATCTGGGACTTCACCAAAGAAATGATTCTGAATGGCATCCAAACCCCACTGATGCACTATGATGCACTTCTAGACTTTGACTTTGCGGATCATGTCTACTGAGACTGGGAAAAAATCGAGAACCTATAGTCAGTATATCCAGACAATTGTAGAGTAATTTAAGCTACCCAGTCAATTGGGGTCTAATTTTCCTTGGTCCGCTGGTTCAATTCACCTCTTGAAGTGAAGGATGCTTGTCCTGCTCACATGCCATCAAGAACGGGACCCGCAGAGCAGATGAATTTTTGAATGGTGCTACTGCAACTTTTCTATTGAAACCATCTTCCTGGCATGGAAAGTCCTAATGCTACTTAGTTGAGCTGTATGACTGGCGTCATATCATCACCCTGCTGAATTATGAAGTCAACCAACCACTTTTCACCAATCAACCGTGGATAGGTTCACTGTCAATCGTATATATATATATTACATGTATATTTATATCATATATCTATTATATGGATTTTGTCAGATCGCCATCTGTAAGAAAGTTTTGCCCTTCAGGTATAGGTCATCCTTTTTTGATCGACACCATCCACAGGTCGGTGTCAAAATGACCGCAAGCATCAGCCAATAAGCTGCCCCACCACAGGACCATTGGAAGCGGAGTGATGACACTTTAGGACCTGGTGGATCTGTGGATCTTCCATCTTGCAGTTCGGGCGCTGATATTGTTGATGCTTCAGAAATCAAAATAAAAACAACCACCTGAGATGTATGAAACCTTGTAAATAATGGGAAAGACTACCATATCAACTGGTGAGGTTACCGGAGTTATGAACCATCAACAGTATGGTACCCGCTTTTGAGACTTGGTATGGTACTCGCGCCTCCTACCATCCATTGAGCAAAGTTAGGAAGATTCGGCTAAATTAGCATGGCTTTTCAGTACGCATTTGGCTGATCACTAGTATAAAAGGATATAAACCTAGACATTGATTTCAATTGTAGAATATTCTGTCTAGTTATATATCATATGTCATATATACATTTATGGTAAGTAATAGCCATACCAAACCCAACTAGGGTGTTCTCCATCTATCCCAGCTCACCACATATCCTCAACACCCATCGCTCCCGAAACCCCGCCTGGCCAAAGGTGCCATGACCCAAGCGTTCCAAAATCTCGTAGGGATGACCATCCGGATTCACAATCTTATCTCCAACCTTGCAACTCTTCGTTGGTTGGTTTTGCGGTGTATAAAATAAAGGTGGAGAAAAAACCTGTTCTTTTGTTTGGTGGAAGAAAACCTTTTGTTGTTTTTTTTCGAAGCGGTGTTTTTGGTGGTGGAAAGGTGTGGGTTGAAGGCACCTAACAATTTTTCTTTGGTTACAAGAATTTTTTAGAAAATGAATGGAACCAGAAGGGTACCAAAAGAAAGTAAGTTTTCTAGTTGGTGGATTCAACCGGTATGCTGTTTTTGTCTTTCGTCGTTTCATCTTTGACAAAGCACCATTTCAAAAAAGTGAGGGGTTTAGGCTTGAAGTGGACTGTGTTGGAGCGTGGACCTGCAGTTGCTGATATATATGTGGATATGCTGACCATGTATAAATTCAAACATACCGATGCACATAGATTCAAAGTGGTGAAAAATGTGGAGCACCTCATTGTTCTCAAGTAAGAAAGGCGTGTAGAAAACATACAATAAAACAACTCTTGTTGATACTGTTGATGGTTCAGAAATCCGGCAAACTCGCCAGTTGAGCTTGGTAGTTTATCCTATTATTTACACGGGTTTTATATATCCCAGGTGGTGATCGCCGGACTTCTTCCATCAACAGTATCCAGCTCCTTGAAATTTTGGGATGACTTTTGGAACACCACCAGGCCGTGTTCCGACTCGCCAAGTAACTCGGCAAATGTAATCATGCTCTGCGTTGTCGTAGTTGGCATTGTACACGCCTACCACCGGTCCCCCGGTATACCGTGCCAAGCGTGCCAAGGGCGGCGCCAAGGCTTGGACAGTGTCATATCATAGGTCTTCGTGGCTAATATTGCATATATTATATCATGGATCATATGTCAGTGATTTGAAAAAAAAACATATCACATTGGTGTCCTATCATATTGTATCATATCATATCGGTTTTATACGCTGAATATGCAGCGAAGTATCTATGATTAAAAGTGCCGGATTGGTCCAAAATCTTGGGGTGGCCCATGGTTTTTGGGGGAATGGAACTTTTAGAATCTCCTTCACCACAATGGTTTCTCCCATCTGGGGGCAGATGATACTCTTGTCCAAAACTATCCAAAGCCAAAAAGAAAGTCGGATCCTTTTGCTACTGTTGATGGTTCAGAAATCCGGCGTTCACCAGTTGTAGTTTTTCCCATTATTTACAAGGTTTTATGCATCCTCAGGTGGTTGGCCTTGGGATTTCTTCCATTGAGGGTATCATTGACCTTTTGCCACCCATCATTGTTTTTTGTTTGTCGTTTCTCGGTTTCGCCTTTGGATAATTTGGTGAGAACTCTGCGTGGTGCATGGGTCTCACTATATCCAAAGTCATTGCAGCACTGTTGGTATGTTGCCTGGCAAGGCCCATGGATGCCATAACTTCTCTGAAGTTCAACATGTTTCACCTGAAAAATTCCCTGTTGGAAACCATCATTTTGCAGGTTTCCTTCAACTTTGGGCCATGTTCTCTGAGGTTTGGTGGTTGAAAAACATGCGTTTTTGACTTACCATCTGGTTGTATGTTGGAAACTTTTGGATGGACTCTAGTAAAAATTGGCCGTGTACAAATATAGAGTATCCATCTAGCAGTGTTGCAGTGTTGACAAACAAGTGGAACCTCGTTTTTAACAGAAACATTGGAAAAACTGACCAAATTACTTCAAATACTTAACAAGTATCTCAAGTTCTTGTGCCTCTCTGCTCTGAATCAACCCCCCCAAGTCAAACCAGCCATGGTGTGTCACATCTGTTTGCCAATTAGCTGTCAGGCGTACCACCAAATTCACTGTGACACTTCTGATCCGACTGCCATGTTTGATCTCCTGTGAATCGAACAGAGTTTGGACTTCCCATGTTCCAAAGTTGGCCAAAAAAAACAACCAAGAGAATAGCTTACAGTAAGTTCATTTCCTTTGATACAACATCATATAGCAAATATCCTCACAAGGAGCGTAGAATTTAGAGTAGTAGCTCCACATTTTCCTTTCTCAAAAATCAACTTTTCCATACATTACTGTTGTCTTTCATCTCCCATTTGGCCAAATAAAAAATGCAAGTACATTATCCTGCCTTTGTCATGAACTCACAAATGACATCTATCCCGTCCTCACGTTTTTCTTGTGTCGCTTTGGGAGCCGTAAAGTTCTTAGCTTCGATGCTGCCTGGGAGCTGCAGACATGTCATCATCCATGGATATTCCCACGGGTTTTTTTGTTGTTTTGTCTTGTTGTCTTTACGGGAGAACTGAAACAATGGTACAATGATCAATAATTCAGTCTAATAACACTTCTACGTATATCCATAACAATTCAATACTCAGTGAAGTGGACAAAGTTTATGTCGACATGGTGGAGACTTACAAGGTTTATGTTCAATTTTGGTGGAAGTCAGGCCCAAAAAGCCCCTAGCTCTAAAGATGTATATAATTCCAAGTGATGTTTTTATACGACTGGATGCGGCTCCCACCGGCTGAGTCAGGCTAGAAATGCAGCGCAAAAAGCTGGTTACGGAATGACTTGGGATGCAACTTTTGAAAGGGAAATTCTAAAAAACAAAAAAAAAACGATAGTGTGACCCCCAGCTACCCCATACTGCTCCCATACCACTCCCATTCCAGAATCCCACAATGACGGGGTCCCACGTGCTTGGGCCATTGGGGGGTCCGTAAAAAGAATGTTAACGGTTGACTTTTGAAAGGATGAGAGACTTCTAGTCAAGCTAGACAAGTTGACACCTTTCAGAATAGGATCAAAAGGTGTATTACTAGATCGATTTTTTATGCCATGCCACTCTGGGGAATCTAATAATCTATCTACATATATATTTCAAAACAAGCTTCCAAATTGTGAGGATGTAATCATTTGAAGGAATCACTTATAGGACACCCTTCCCCTTCCCCCCACAAAAAAGATTGTCACCTTTGAAGAACCAGCTACCTTTTCGTTAAAAAAATACCATTAAAGCCTCCCAAAAAACACCAGAAGTCTCTTGATCATCCTGAAAAAAGCACCCTTAGTCGTGGTTAAGTGCACCTTAGTCGTGGTTAAGTCCCCCTTAGTCGTGGTTTAAGTCCCTGCAACCGCCCAACAAAAATCACCAGCTTCACCAATAAAATTCACAGGTTTCACCAACTAAATCACCTGGTGAAGCCATGAAGCGACTCAAGTCGACATCAGCCTGACGGAAACAGCCACTAGTAGTCAGTTGTTTTTCAGAAAAAAAAAAGCTGCTACTTACGGCGCCCGAAACTCGGGCTTAATAATGGTGGCGAAATTTCCTATGTTTAACAAGGGCACCCGGATGTTGGTGCAGGATTTCTGAACCATCAACAGTATCACCTACAACAAAAAACCTTGAGTGAATTTTGAGGTTACCCTTCAATTCTTGCTGGTCATTTGAGGCTGCTTCAGTCTCAGAAACTTTGGCGGATATCCTTTAGCTGAGCTTTAGTAGAAAATCATAAGGAATCATGATCCAACAATCCCAACATCCCAAATCAAACTCCTGAATCCAAAAAAATGATGTCTGACAATGATTTGGACAAAATGCATTTTTGTGAGACTTACACGTGGAAAGAATCCCATCTTTTCGACCTCTCACGGCCAACTTTTGACCCACACTCCACCTGAACGGGACTCAGATCCCGTGATTTTCTCCCTGAGCCCCTTCTTTTAAGGGGCTCTCCCCAAATCACGGCCGATCCTCAAAATCCTCGAAATTTGGGTCCCCACATATCAGGAAAAAAAAACCATTGGAAAAAAGGCTTGGATTTCTGAAGGAGGAATTCAGGTGGTGGCCCCTCAAATTTGAAGCATTTCCAATACTAGTTGATCTCTGCACTCTTTGTGTGACCTGGCAAGGCCAGTACTTCAAAACTAATCGATGTGTCTCAATTTATTTGCCTTCAACTAGAGCTTCATTTGACTTCGACATCATGGCAAACTTTCAAAATCCGTTGCATTTTCATATGCATCAATTGGATGTACTTGGACAACAGGTGACAGATGTTTCGCATGGACCACATGTCTACCATTGTTTTCTACACTCGTCTCGAACCAGTGCCGGCAGAAGTGCTTGATAAAAATGCAGCCTGCATAACAACCAACGAAGCTTTGCTGATTTGCTGAGTGGAGCGGATATTCTAACTTTGTTGTTTTAAGAATTCTGCAAGACTCAAAAATTGCCCTTCTCAAAAACGGTCCTTTAAATCTGCACCAAAGCATTTGAACATGTTTTAAGACCGAATCATGACCATGTGATTCTTCTCTCTCGCTGCTTTTTTCGTCTACCTGGTTGCACGAACTATGCACGACCAACTAATCCGATTCTGCGTCAAAGACGTGCAGCTTCGGTCAAAATGGTGGTACTACAAGGAGTCTCATTCAGGATCCAATACCTTAGCACGTGCAGGGGGATCTCAAGGTGCTTCCTAAGATGTAGAGATCGACCCACTTGTAAGTTGGTGGGCCACCGGCCAATGGAGACATGAAGCGACCCAGCTTGAGTCTGATTGCTGTGAGTTGGAGTGACGGAGTGGTGGTATTCTGTAGAAAATGAAGAAAATTGATATTTTGTAATTACTACTCTTGATGGAAGAAATCCGGCTAGATAATCAGTTGATAGGTGGGTTTTCCCACTATTTACAGGGTGTATATATCCCAGGTGGTGCAGGATTTCTTCCATCAACAGCATCACACACATACATCCTGGGGGGCAAAGTGGCGGCTCCCAGGTAACACATGGCCATTTCACTGCCAGTCTTTCACTGGCAGTGAAACTGGCGATGTTCAAAGCGAAACTCTGATTTTGGTGGATTTTTTGCAGACATTTGACAGTTTAAAATTTGGGTTTTCTGCAAGGATATTAACTTTGCATTAGGAGCACAGGTTGTGTTTCGCTTCACTTCCTGCTGGTTTCTTGTAGTGTCTTTACTTATATAACATCTGCCTCATGTTTTACTTATGGTAGTCGGTTTCGTTGTTGTTGCCAATTTCTGGGCGTGCTAGTTGCTGTTATAAAACCAATGAGGTTGAATGAAACCATGGTGTAAGTGATGCTGTCATGATGGTTGGGATATATATATATATACTCCCCAAGAAAAAAAAAAAGAAAAAAAAACATGGAACCTGAAAGTCCCCCTTTTTTGCAAAGGAAAATCATCTCATTGGAATCTAAGGGTACCTTGCCACCCCCTCCCAGAAAATAGAGCCTTAATAAGGCCTTATTAGGGGATGATAGTGGTTAATAATCCCTAAATAAGGCGTTATTTCTTTTTTGGCTTCCAGCCGTTGGTTTTTTGGGGGCCGTGAAATCGTCACATCCCACCAATCGCCCCCGTCGAAACATACCATGCCGAGCCGCGTCTCCTTGGATCGTAAGGCCACAGCCACGATGCAAAGGACGGCCAGCACATTGCAACATGCTGCCAGGGTGAAGGTGGTCTCAGCAACAGACTGTTGATGGCAACCAGAAATCCAGCTAATTAGCCAGTTGAGGTTGGCAGTTTATCCCATTATTTACAGGGTCGATGATACGTCTCAGGTGGTTAGCCAGCGGATTTCTTCCATCAACAGGATTTTCCAAGCTTCACTCATCAACACCTGCCGAAGTTTCATGATAAACCGAATCCTCCGGGAAAAAAAAATATGTTTTTAATAGGCAAATCCTTAAATCCTTACCCAAACAAAATGCTGTTGGTTCGGAAGAATCACTTCTTCTCTTTTTTGACGGGAGTGATCTTCAGGTTCCCATCTGCCACTTCTATCTACAAAGTTCCTGGGACATGATATAGCCAGCGAGCTCTTGAAGCCCTGTATAAACTCAATCTCTGTTTCTGTCTGGACGAACGAGTGGCTCCAAAGCAACTTGTTCCCAAACAAATGGCGCGACCTGTCCGCCAACAACAAGTTTTGCCAACTCTGGCGTGGCGAAAAAGAAAAGAACAGTGAGGATGATTTGGATGACGCGTGTGGAAGAGATTCAAAGATCTTACAGACATACATTCCTTCAGATCCCATGAACAAACCCATAACAACACATGAAAATTCTGCACATTGCGGAACGCTGACGAGGCACACCTTTAGGGTAGGCAAACCTTTAGGGTTCAATGGTAGGAAGAGTTATATCTAGATGAGATTGCAATAAGAATAATGTCAAGGACAAAGAAAATCATCATATAGATTATCATATAGAAAACTTAATATATAATTTCATATGGCTTTCATATCATATAAATTCGTAATTTCATATGATCTGATCTGAGTTTAATGTAGCAATTACTCCCTTCTAGTCCTTCCATGCCCTGCCGTTTCACCCCCCTTCCCGTCCCTGGCCTTGTTTCTCTGCCTCGGTGTCGTACAAGAAACCCGCCACCAAGTCGCTGAGCACCAAGGATCCGAAGCAGGCGGCGCAAAAACAGCAGCTATACTTGATGGGCAGGTCCTGTTGCACGGCCACATGGCAGGACGGAATAGGTTTCACCGACCAGTCGCCGACCAGTCAGGTAACATCCGAAATTTTGAAGTTACTGAAGTTTCGGGCAGATTTGAGTGAAGGCACGCTTGGGGGGGGGTTCCTACCAAAAAAAATAGACTATCTAAAACCATCATGAAATTGCAGGTGTGCATTGATATGCACCTTAAAAATTGACTGTCAACATCGGGCTCCTTGTAGTATGCATACAAACTTTGTGGCCAACACAACATGTATCCAAATTGTTCCCCTCCTTTTTGTGGGCAATTTTTGACATGACAAGATATGGGCAAGCTAACATAATCGGGCCGAAACAGAAAATGGATGAAAATTGTAGTTCTCCAAACTGGCTATCCAGTTCGTGTGGCTCGGTTTTTTGGCTTTACTGATTGGTTTTTGAAATTTGAAGTTATATGACATGTCGAGCCAAAGCTTCAAGTTTTGAAGTGGCGTTTGGCGATCTGGCAGCCGGAATCCGAGAGGCATCCAATCGAATGCTGCCCGCTTCCAAAACTGAAACCATGATGCACTTATAGGAATCTCCTACACATCAGCACACCCGAAAAAAACACCTAATCCGTGACACCTTTGGGCCGAAGACTTCTTCAAGAACCACCTGACACTTGGGCACGTAGAAAGGAAACTCGGGAACCATCCCCAACTTGTGACGGTCCCAAACGGAGGTTAGCAGGATGTTCCTAGTTTCGTTTGAATTGATGCTTTCTGCTGGGAGCACCAAATGGTGAGCTTACTAGCATTTTGCAGCCCCAAAAACAAGGTTTTAGAACTAGACCTGGTATATTCACATGCAAACATAACAAAGAGTGATGTATATTCAACTTATATGCTAGTAAACACATCTTGCTACCAGAACCAGAAAGGTTCCAAATATCAGAAAAACGCTAGGGTCTGTAAGAAAAGGTAAACAAACCGCTTTTGGGTGAAAATCATTTCAAGGATTGAGAAGAAAGCCTCGAAAACGATGACAGTGTTCATTGATTTATCTACGAGGTGTCAGGATTAGCTGCAGAAGAATGCATTGCAGAAGGATGCAGAAAACAGAAGGGTCAATATCCAGCTACTGTAAATCTTTGATGCACTGTTAGATGGTGATATAGAGAGATGTATCAGTGCATTATGTATATATATATATATACGTATGTACAGTAAATGACTCGACTATAGATTGTATATCCATAAAGGGACTCCAATGGCATGTACAACTTCTTTGCAACCACAGCTGGGTATGTCGACCCAGAAAAAGAAGCGCCATCTTAATTGACATCTGTTTAGGATCATGAATAAAATTAGGCGTTTGTTGGATACTGTATGTTTTGTGGTTAATTAAACAATATCTGAAGTCAAACCCCTGAAATAAACTGAGTGTGTTCATCTAAATCCGGCACAACACACATACAAAGACATCCAGTGAAAATGAAATGTGACACACAAAAGCAGAAACAAAACTAAAATACAGTTAAGTTTATAATATATATATATATGTATACAGAGTAGAGAAGTGGTTGCAACAACCCATCTGAATAATCTTGGTCATTGTTGCTTTCATCTTGCTCCAAGTCTCGGGGTGAACATAATACAGTATATAGACAAAAATCTGCAACGATCCTTTTTGCCGAGAGACTGCTTGAAGAGCAAAGCTTCCACCCAGAGCGAATCCCACCAGTCCAGCACACAAAGCCAAAAGAGACTGATGGCGGACAACGAACTGAACTTCCGATGATACTGTTGATGGTTCAGAAATCCGGCGTTCACCACTTGAGGTTGGCAGTTTTAACCCATGATTTACAGTTTCATACAGGATTTCTTCCATCAACAGTATGTGTAAGCTGTGTAAGGGAGGTTATCTCTAAATTGTGGGACATCCCAAGTGCCCATAGAGGATATACTCAAAATGATGATCAGCTGCACATAATTGGGAGGGTTTACCCAGTGGTCCTCTGGGGTACTCCTTTTTTGGATACCCCCTATATAACATTTGCCGTATGTTCATAGATTGTCAAACTGGTTTTTTCGTCCCTGGGCATCAAGGAGTGGTCATCCACACTTAGACCGACCTTACATCGATACACGACCTCGTCAAACATCTTTGGGACAAAAAACATCTTGAAAACAAGGAAATGTTGGTAGGTCTCAGGCTTTGAAACATGCAAGGAATTTTTGGGCTTTTTACGAGCAACACTTCAAAACATGGCAACGAAAACAACACTCTGGAGAATCACCCATGGAGAATTACGGTAACATGGAACCTAAAACTCCACGCGATGGAAAGGAAAATAACCTGCCAAACCTCCACTTTTGAGTTGCATGTTAAGTTTCCAGGGGTGAAACCCGAAACCCTCCAAATGTGAAGCAATCCCTTCCAATCGCTGATTGAAGCACCTCACCCAATTGAAGCAATAAAAAGGCCGCTGTCATTAAGCTGCCCGAGATGGCCAGGAACCATGGGCGATTCAAACGACCTTTCCTTGGTGGAGCCAAGGGGGCAGAAATTGATGAATGGAGTTACAAGCCTTATAAATGGCCGAAAATAAATGGGTAAGTGGGGTGATAAACCTACTAACTGGGGTTTTGTTGATGGGGTTAGTTATAGAATGGGCACAAAAAATGGTTGGAAGACCATCCGGCTTCCTTTTGGGCATCTTTGCCTATTTTCAAGGGCGAGCTGTTAGTTTCAGGGAGTGTATATATATTGGTGACAGTGAAATACTAAATACCCTGGCAGAAACCGACAAACGTAGCTTTTCCATGCTTTTCCCCCCAAAAGGTTTGGAAGATGCTCCTTTTCCATCCTTCTCCATGCAAATATCTTAGGATATCTATATAATTCTATTCTGGGTTACTGTCAAGAGGTTGTACAAAAGATCTAGAAAGGAGGATGAAGTCTGACGCCAGGGATTCCTTGGTAGATGGCTTAAACTATGATCTTGCCTTTGCATGATTTGTGGACCGAGATTCAGTGGCTACAGTAGTTTAATCAATAGTGCACATGTTTACATGGCTTGCACTTCTCATCTACTGCAAGTTAGATTTTCTCACCCTCAACCACTTCACTCGCGCCCCGGAAATTTCACATTTGAACTGAAACTATTGCTTGTTTCACAGCAAGTTCAATAGGATCGAAGGAAAAGCATGGAAGCAATCAGGGGGATATTGGTTAAGACCATGTCAAAAGCGGAGCCACCATCTTGTTGGACAGAACAGGAGCAGCGGTAGCAGAGTTTATTCGGAGTACGAGTCGGAGTAGAAGCAACAGGATCACTCGGTCCCTCTTTATATCTGAACCAATTCATTCCACAAAACACGTGAATCATATCACTATTTGGTCTACTTATAATATGTTCCTTGTGGATACTGGATACGATATCATAATACCACATCCCTTAATCTACATCTTACATCTACCTCTGCCTTTATCCGTCTGTGTAAATTATCAGCCTAAAGTACGCTTATTGACGGTATTATGTTTGAGGTTTCCGATTAAGCAAAGCAAGTGGCAAGAAAGTTGAGACTTAACATTCCACTATCATTAAACCCTATGATACTACTGTTCATGATAGAACTTCTGCACCATTTGATATCGATTGCCATATCAGGGTTTCATGTATCTCAACCCGGAACCGTACCAGATCAGCCCAGCTACAATGCTTCCGAACCAAAGCCAATGAAAATACGACCGCAGGTGTTGAAAATGGAAAACACGGTCAGATATCCTGGGACACACAAATCAGCTGGAGATATTTCTTGTTGAGGTCAAAAAATCCTTGGTCTGCTAGTTCTTGTTTGAAGAGGATTTTGATGGGATGGTTAAATTTTGACTTGACTTGGAAAAGAGTGGGGGTTGCATCTCTCTCAGTGAAGGTCTTAGCTTGGTATGATTGACCCGTGGTCAGCAACGGGGATTCGGGTACATGGTGTGGATGGATTCGATGCGTACCGGGATGTACTCAGCACAAGTACTATGGAAGGGTACCTTAAACAAGAGACTGCAAATGCATTGATTGCAAACTACATGTACTTGAAAAATTCTCAGTAATGGATGCTTCTCAAATGTTGACAGTCCCCATGAATCATTTCTAGGTGATGTTGGTTGTCCCTTGTGTCAGCTGTTGCCTTCTTTCTCGAAATCTTCCAACACGTCACCTGCAGTTGAAGCTTTTGGATCGTTCGAGGCAGCTTTCACGATCTGACTGAAGTTGTTGGAAAGCAGTAATCCAGCGCCTTGCACCGCCATGAAAACATAAAACCTCAGTACTGGTACCGGGTGGCCAAAATGTGGTCAGATGTTTAGCACTCCAAATAGTATTTACATGGTAATTACTATACAATATACACGACGACCCGATGGCTGGGGATCATTTATAGACCGCATTGATCGCCCCCCTTCCAATCAAGGTGTAAAGAAGTTTGGGTCCTGAAGAGTTATGGTCCGCACAGGAAGATTTTTTGGTCGATGGCGATGGCAATTCGAGGTACGAGTAGTCAGAATGTAAGATCAATGCTTTTCAATTGTCAAACAGTTTCACCCAATCTGCCATGATTCGCAGGGTGCCTATTTGGTATTTGGGGACGCACAAACTAGAGACCTTTCTGAGTTTTGAGAAATCATCCCTTCTGGAGTTGAAACAATCAATAGCCAAAGCACCTATCTTCTTGCTACTATCTTTGCATTTCAAGGTGTTTTGTTTGTTGAATCTATCCCTGGAACCCTCCCTCAACCCCTCCAACTCCATGTTCAAATCCCAGGAGCAGCAAGTAAAAATCCATCCTGAAGAGCATTTCCCAAGCAGAAACGTCTGGACGATGACTGCGCTGCCTGGGAGTAAGCCAAACGGTGAAGGGACACAGCTCGGGTTTGGGGGGTGAGCAGTTGGTGTTGAACATCTCCGACATGTTCCCCCTCCAAAATCTGCCTTCCAGCTATGGAGTTTTTCTGGATCTTTCCGAAATTGAATCATCTTAGCAGTTGACCATCAGAATACCCTCCAGGAAATTAACATATCCCACCAACCGGGAAAAGGAAAATCATCTTCAAAATGACATTTTTGGGGGATATGTTAGTTCCCTGAAAAGTATCTCTACAACAAATTTGGAGCTTTTCCTTGAGCTATGCACCCAATACCATTTACCATGGAACATGCTTTATATAGCTCCATATGTTTCTTCCAGGAAAGATGCTAAAAATTGACTCCATCATCAGCTCCAATTATCATGCTGTTTTTAATAGGAGATATTTGAACAATTTCTTTAAAATACTGGAAAGAAAATTAAAACCTAAATCATGGACTCTTACCCCATTTGAAAAAAAAACGTGAAAAATGAAGGTCTCTCACGGATTTATAATGATTTATATTATATATATTATACCGTTCCAAACATTTCATTGTTTTCCATCTGCAAACAAAGGAACGGTGCATGATCCTGTAGGATCTGAACATCGGGTACAGATCCCTTTGCTGTCAACAAAAAGAGACCAAAGGGTGCCAGTACTGCGACCTTGGCTAACAGTACCCCGGTCCACCGAAAAAAATAGGATTAGAGAACTAAGTGGATAATCATTGAATGAGTTCTGGGGGTTAGATCCTTGATCCATAGATCCCCTGGCATTATCATAATGAAGGTTGATTTATTGGGTTCCCCTTCATACAAATGAGTAGATGATAGATGATTTTACCCCCACTGTCTCTGAACCAGGCTTTAGGCAGGTTCCAAGCCATGATCCTAAAACCCTTTGATTGAGGTTATGGTATGGTAATACCTTACCTTGGGGGACCGGGCAACTATATATATTGATATATATACACACCGCTTTGTACCCTCCAACAAAATGCCCCAGCAAGCTGGAAAAGGCAACTCACATTAGCAAAGGATCATGTTTGTTCGGAGGAAGGTAGACTCCATTGAGTTAAACTCATACTATTAGGCGAGCATAACCCTAGAAGGACATCGCAGGAGTCTTGACGATGCTAGATAGGAATCTGAAGCCCATAGGGAGAGACACACACACACACACACACACACACTTGGGACTTCAAATACCCATAATAAATCTAAAACAATCTCTTGGCTTTTTTGGCACTGCAAAATGTTTGAGATTAGCAAATTCTAACCCCAACATTCTTCAAAAATGATCGAAATGATTAAAATATTTCATTCCCCAAGTTCTTGAAAGGTGAATTCCCCCATGAAACTATCAAACAACCATTGAAAAAACTGCGAAAATGCAGTGGTCTTGTGAAACCTCATATTTTGAGGCAAAAAGGAAAATGCTCTCCGAACTTCAGCTCTTAAATGGCGAAATGTTTCAAGCTAGGCCAGTTGTACGGCTTCAGGTTGACATACACAAACAGTTACAACATGTTACATCATTGAATATATGAGAATATTTATTGATTACCATGGGAACCCAAAACCTTCATTTTTAGGGGTTATAACCCATATTTTTGGGGTTTGAAACCTTCATTTTTCATGGTTTTGGGGTTCAAGGGTACTGTATCTACTACTGCTTAGCCAGATTTCATCTATCAACGGTACTAGTAGTTGATATTCCTTGAAATTTACGCAGCTTGCAATAGTTTACACCTCTCAAGTTTAGCATGGAACCTCCAAATAGATTAGGAAAGTAAATTAGCGTCATGGAGACCATCATGTTCATGTTGCTTAAGCCCCTTTGTTAACCTGAGGTTCTCACCAGTGCCACAGGCAAAATGTAAGCTTTGCGGTCGACCACAATGCCACAAAACGCGGTGTAAACCAAAAGAGCACCAGTGAGGATGCGAAATTTGAAGGCAACTCTACTCTCCTCCTCCTGGCTGGAAGTGGCCATAATAAGAAGGCACCCCCACCATCGTTATTACATGAACCATGGTTCATCCTGGTTGGTGAATGAAAGGGATCCTGGATTCATGGCTTTTCTTTACTCCATGAACATTCTAGATGCAAGGACATGAGGAAACTGAGCAACTTGAAATGTTCGATAAATACATCTTGCTAAAGGCTCCCATCAAAAAAGGCCGAAAATCCCGGCATTTTCAGAGGGGACAAAGCTGTCACGCTGTCAGGGCCTCCACGGGCCGATTGGCCATGGCAATCATGGGAACAGCAAAGAGTCCAGTGGCTAAAGTGATGCCAGCTATCCACAAAGGGAACAGGTTCAGCTGCTGATCGCTGCAAAAACTGAAGAAAACCTCAGTTTAAACCCCATTTTAGCGGGTGCAAAAAGAGATAGAAACAAAAGCCGTTTAGCTGGTTTTTGTTGATCAAATGTGTCCATCTTTCAAGTTTTTAGAAAAATAATAATCACAAACTAAATGTCAAACAGCTGCTTTCTTTTAAAGATGACTGAACAAAAATCTGAGTTTTTTGGAAGCTTCCAGTGCTAGCTACAGGGACCTTAGATTATATATAGATATACCCACCATCGCTCCGGCAACCACCAAGGCGCTGTATTGATCACCGCAGCGGTTAAACCTTCCATAGCCTTCATAAGGCCTACTGCACTCCCTGCCAACCAAAAGAATGAAGGAACCCCCTATAACAAGGATGGTTGGTTTGGTGGAACTGGCAAGTTTTTGTTTGGGGGGGGGGGGAAGTGGCAATTTTTTTGGGGGGGGAATTGGACCACCACGATTTTTCGTCAAAAAAAGACGATTTTGCTTTTTTTTGGATTGGCATCTCTTCATGGAACCCTACAAAATTGGAGTTTTTGAAACTCTGAAATTTGTTTCCAAAAGTTGCTTTCTGTGTGAGAAAAATTAACGTTGTGCTGAAGTGGCAGAGCTACAATCGTCCTTAAATGCTACAACAGCTCCAGGTAAATAACATATCATGACCATAATGGCCATAACCCTAGTTAAAACTTCCCGATGCTTTCCCGAAAATTTGACAGATGTGTCCAAGTTCAGCACTTATGAACCGTGAAGCATTGCAATCAAGGGTCCTGTTCTGCAAGTCAATTTCATCTGGATGACTGGACCCTAAAATTCACGTCCCAAATCGACCCCAAAGTCTGGCTTGGACTTGGAATTCGTTCCAAGTAGACAAAGTACACATCAACATGTAAAACAAAAGACCCCTGAAATTAATATTGATCATCTGAATTGTGTATATAATACCGTTCTGAAAACAATAGGTTTTGCTCACTAAAACTACTTGAATATTCCCTGAGACTACCTCGCCACTTAGGATCAAAATGAAATGTCCAACGAAGTCAACATCGAAAATCAGTAGTTCGACATTTCTCCATCTGAGTCAACTATGGTAAACTGCAGTGAGTTAACATGATTTAACCTACATCCGCCTGAATTAAGAACACCAGGAAAATTCCTCCCCTTCAGCATGTGAAAAAGGCCTTTATTCCGCGGGAAGTTGCGCACGCTCGTCGTGATGCCAGCATTGTCACAAAAGCCCATGCTATGACCAAAGATGGCAAACAAGACAATCCTCATCTGCAACCAACCAGGCTCTGGCGGGTACATTTCCAACGGGAAAAAACATGGGTCTTGCCATGCTACGTCTTGTGACGTGGTGGCCCTGCATGCAACCCGAGTTATGGTAGTCATTGTTGTTTCGTCGTAGTACGGCACTTGTCCAGAGTGATACTGACAAAATCAAAGTATTGTATATAGATCAGCTCAACCAAGTTGTGGTCATGCTTACTTAGAGGTTAAGGGTACGCAGGAAAAGACTGCTACTGATCATCTATCCCAAAAGTGCTTTATAGCCCAAACCACGATCTATCTACTAAGTAGCCCGAGCCTCTAAGTATGGTATACAACTATATAACCATAGCTAGGAAGAACCTTGCAAAAAACAACACTGAAAGCGGGCCCATTCTTTTTAGATCGTCCATTGCTGTAAGGACCATTGGGGAAAACAAACAATTAGCAGGGAAAACGGCCGAATCCTACCTCCTCAAAGCTGCCACGACCAAGAGGAAGGGCTTAAGAAGGCCATAGGGACGAGCAGGTGGTCTTCATACTGTTGATGGTTCATAAATCCCAAACAACCACCTGGGATGTATAAAACCCTGCAAATAATGGGATAACCCACCTATCAACTGGTTAGCCGGATTTCTTCCATCAACAGTAGCCCTTTGAGTAAATCATCTCTTGTCAACAACATCACTTAACCTCCAACCAATTTTGCTGACCAAGGATCATGGCTGCAAACGGCACATCTCTCCCTTGCAAGGGGAATTGCGATACATGCTGATAGAGTGAGCAAGTCATCCCGTTAACCAGTTGGGAATGGTTAGAAGATGTTGAAGCACGTAGCAAGTCACGGGATATTCACTGAAGTATAAACGAACATACGAGAGAGAAAAAATGCATTGCCGACACTGGCAGTACTGTACAAGACTGTCGTAGACTACAACGTTTTAGGAAGGTACACAAATGATTTGACTCTGAAATAACTGTTCAAGTAAATTCTCTCTAATTCATCAATGTAAAATGCTGAACGATTTGGGAGAATTTCCCAACTTACCAAGCAAAAGTGCAGTAAAGTTGTTCAAAGTTGCGATAACCTTCACCCAAAGCACGTGGATTGTTTCGAATTCGGTTGCGTCAACCCACACTAGGAACTCCCAAAATCAACAGAACTGGTTGGTTCAATCGGATCAAATAGCTGATGATGAATCCAGAGCTTGCAAAATAAGCTTCCAAGGGAGAGAAAGATGAGGACACTGGCAGAGGCCAGAACCAATGTTCCCACAGCCACCGACACATGTGCACCAAAGCGGTTGGTTGTGTAACCCGCATCCTTAGGAAGAATTCTGTTCCCAGTGTCAGGATGTGTCTGGTATGATGTGTCTTTCTTTGGCCATAACCTTCACCCCATTCCAAATGTTTCACTCAAATATCCCCTAAAATACAAGCAGGGCATTTTGGAGTATCAAACCGAACCTTTTCTCTCATTTCCAGCAAAAAACTACCCTAAAACTATAATGAAAGAAGAAAAAAAACTATTCAACGATTGGAAGGCGTGTGACGATCTCTCACCTTCGAGAATATGCTCAGGAGTGAATCACAAGTGGCCAAAGTTTTGGGCTTTTCAGATCAACCACGAAAAAAGAAAACTCACCAGCTGAAGACTTGTTGGTGGTTTCAACCAAAGGATGTTTGGAAGGCTACTTTCTGTTGGGAAAGCAACTCTTCAAGAGCTGTGTTAAACTTCAGGTGGGTATATTAATACATAGATATATGATGTATAGAGAAATATCTCAAAGGGTACAATTCAAATTGGATTGAACTTCGAACCCAGCTATTTTTGTTGGCACCTTGTTAGTGGCGGGGCCATGTGTTCCAACTGAAACCACCACCACCTACAAATTCCAAGACACTCCTTTCCTTTTTGGATGTTTTTTTTCTACGAACCGGCTAGCAAAAAATCACCAAAAATCTGTCACCACTACCAGCTGCTTGACATTTTTGTTGCCAAATCTTCCATGTTTCCATGCTGATGAAATTGCCCAAATCTTTGGCCAACGCCAAGGTATCCAGCTGCGCCTGGCACCATGAAGTTTGATGAGATGAGATGGGATCACGATGATGAGATGCAGGTTTAGTTGTTTTGGTTTTGCTGTTTTTGGTATAAAACCAAAAAACCACTTCCCAAAAAAAAACACCTAACAGCTGGAACTTAAAAATTCCAGGTTTGGAAGATGACTTTCCTTTTGAAAAGGCTGATTTTTTTTGGGGGGGGAACCGATGTTAGTTTTCGGGGAGTACTATGCAAACCCTCAACTGTCCCAGCTCCCAAGTTGATTGTCCGGAAAATGACTTCAGCTGCTGATTGAATGGCCCACCTCCCATGACCTACAAGCCAAAAGAATTTCGAACAAGCAAAGCCCGAAATGTTCAGTCAAAAACCCCGGTGCAACACTGCTCTCAATCACCAAAACCGGTGATTTGCTGAAATGAATTTTCTCTCAGTCGCTGGAACATCAATTTTTGTGATGTTTCTCTTGCGAAAATTTGTGAAATTGATCATTCACCAACCTGAAAATGCCTGAAAATTGAAAAAACATTCCAAATACTTGCGCTACAAGAAACAAGTTTTGCTGTGCCCCCAAGTTCTAAAAGTTCCCCCAAAAAAAACTTCAGGTGTATCAGTTCCAGGCCTGCGAATATCTGAAGGAAGTCTTCACGACGGGACTCCATTCCCCAAAGGTGTAGGTAAAACCAGTGAGGAAACACGTGAAACTTCCTGCAGACCAACAAACTCAGTGTAGAACGCTGATGATAGAGAATGATGAATGAAAAGTGTGATAATAGGAACAAGAGTGGAAAAGAGAGATGAGGATCATGACAGTGAGGTGATGAACATGATTCTGATGATGCTGTTGATGATGATGGTCGTGATGATGATGATGATGATGATGATGATGAGGAGGAGGAGGAAGAGGAGGAGGAGGAGGAGAAGCATGAGGATAGGTGCTGCTGATCATGGAGATAAAGGTAAGGAGGAGGAGGAAGGCAAAAATGCCCAAGACACGGTGGAACTCCAACTGGAACATCCAAGCTCTGGTGATATCCCACGTTCAACTGATACCATGATGATTAGATCGACACATATCGACACTAATCCCTTGTAAGATACCACTGTCACCTTTTTGGTGGCACAACTGTTGATCACTATGAGCTCCAATGTATCGAATTGAATCGCTTCAGGTTTGATTGAGTTGATGTCAAGGTGTATCTTTGTATGTAGAAAGCATGTAGACATGGCATGGTGCCTTGCACAACTTGTACTTGACATGTGACAGCAAATTATACTAGTTAATTACTACCGAACAACCAAACAGGCAAACAACCAACAGAACAACCGACCAACCGAACAAACTACAGGCTGACCAAACAAACCAACGAATGAATGAACAAATTTAAACTAGATAAATTGACACTAACAAAAGCCTAATAGATCCAAACACTAGCAAGTTTGATTCAACTGCAAATGCATACCGTAAAAATTGATTTTTTTGGCCTCAGAATTCCTGTTGAAGCTCAAAACTTCCTCTCTTTTTTTAAGTCCTGCGCAAAAAGTCCACCAAGCACCATTGCTGAGTACGTTTTGGGGAGCCATGGTGGAAGAAAAATCCCCTCGGTCTGATGGTGAGTGATGGGAATATTTTTTGCCGGATGAGGGGGCTACTGTTGAAGGAAACCCTCCATAAGCTTGATAGCTTTTACCCCCGGATTTATAGGACACCTCAAATGAAAAGATATCCTTGGCAAATGTGGACATGCTGGCTTTTATACTTTTAAAAGAAAAATGATCCCGCATCGTAGTTGAAGTACATACATCCAAATATGCAGCATATCTAGGAATCTAGGTAAAGCGTTGAGAAATGTTGCATTGCTACGTGGACATTTTGACCATCTTTGTATTATCCTGGGCAATTGTGATGAAGCTCCAGCAAAAGTCGATGAGTCAGCAACCATCAGTGTCGTTCGAGGTGCATGTTTCAAAGCTTTACTGTACTGATTCAACAAATAGACTGACAATTGAAGAAGGGTGCTAGTTAGTAGTGCCAAGCTCATCCAAGTGAAACAAACAGCCGTTCAGGGACGCAGTAACGCAAAGCATACCTTTCCTTTTTCACTCGAGGTTGATTCGCCGATGTTCAAAGGAAAGGCTGTTTGGAAGGCTTCAATCTATATACAAGTTGTTGTGTTGCTCACATTGCTATGACAATCAAGCAAGAAGAAGTAAGAGTTCACTGATTGCTACAATAGTGCTCCGAATGATCTCATTTCACACCTTTGTATTTCGGAAGGCAGCGGTGCCTTGTTGGTCGCGCCGAAAAACTGCTGGAGTTAGGCTCTGGCTGTGGCAGGAAAATCAAGAAATGCCGAGTATGTGGAGTTGGTGGTGGAGATTCTATTGGTGTTCTGTTGGTCAGGATGTCCTTGGTTAGGATCTCCTCTTGGAAGTTAAGGTAAGACAAATATGTGTGTTATGTATCTAATGTTGAGGACCAGGACCTAGGTTTTAATTCCAGTTCTACATTTGGACATGAGGTATAGTGGGTTCACTCCAACTGGTCATCCCAGTATGTGGATGTCTCAGTACGGATGCGTCAGATGAAATACCACTATTTTAAGAAACATGGACACAAACTTATTTATGTCGTTAATATGTCAATCACACGTCATTGAAATTGTCATTTGGGCAAGCAGCGCCATATTGGTCACTCTTACAAATCACCCGAGTCTGGCCGGCAATATATAAATCAACCACCCCAGCTGAGCCATGCTGGAAAAGAGCAGCCAACGCGGCTGAATTGGTGGCAAGTTGGCTGCCAGATTTTGGAAAAGAGCATTGCTCACTACAAATGGAAAACAGCTCTGCACTCAAACACTGAAACACTGAAACTCAGAGTTGGAAACCCCCACATTTGGTCTATATACTGATTCTGCTAAATACCCAACAAAAAACAAAAAAACACACACAAAAGGTACGTTCGTTTTCGACACTTTGCGACGTCGGGGACCTTTGATGCAGAGCAGCGTTTCAGATTCAGTGAAGGGAAAGACAAACCTTAGCTGGTTGGTGGTTGCAACCCATCTAAAAAATATTCAAAAAATATGCTCGTCAAATTGGAAATCTTCCCCAAGTTTCGGGGTGAAATAAAAAATTTTTGAGTTGCCACCACCTACTAGTGAATCATGGCTAGAGATTTTCAGATGGACCAGTTCCAACCGTTGGTTGCTCCTAGATTCGTGGCATTTCAAGCCATCTTACCCCGAGATCCTCCAAAAAACCATAGAAACCTTTCATGCCTGGTTGGGATTCGCCATGAACGATGAACTGCAGGGCAAGCCATCGAAACAACACACAGCAGGAACGAATCCCCAATTTCAGATCTATCAGTCAAGGGTTTGGCAAGGCCCAATCTATGATGAGTTTCAAACGTTGAGAAAAATAAGCATGAGGTTGTTTTCTTACTGCAATTTGTCTTACCGGTACCAGGTTGAAGTATATAAGTTTGGGGTTTATTAGCCAATAATATGAAAACGATTTCCACTGCAGAATAAGCCTTAAATATGCTGATGAACCACCAAAATATGGCACTCGTCAACCAAGCATCTTGCGACCGAGTGGCATTTCATGACCTGGAATTTGCACGGCCGCAGTGAAGGACGTGTGTCATCCACTCGTCCAGTCGTTCTTCGATTCAAATCTTTTCATTCCGGACTGAACAAAAATATATATACATATTGGTAATAAGCACTGATATAGAAATACCATCAAATAGCTGTATTTCGTATATTTCAGCAAGGTGCTACACCCCAGTGAATCCCCTCTCTAAATCAATACTGGTTCTTCAAAAACGAATCCATTGAAATGTCAATATCAGTCAACTCACCTTGTACAAGACATCCTTTGAAATCAACCCCCCCCCCAGTTGGTTCACCTTCACCGTGTGAACCCCCAACCAATCAGATGACTTGGACCGGCTGAGCTTCGCACACTGAGACTGCCGCAGGCACCTGTTGAAATTTAGGTGCCCCTCCAAATCCATGAATTTGACAAAACAACGTTGGGCTTCAAAAACATTGGTGGCATCTTTTTTGGGACCCCTTTTTGTTAAAGGCCCGAAAAAAACATTGCTTTTCGGCTTCTCAGAAGCGGAATCTTTGGAAACAAATGCCAGTGGAGGCGGCTTGCCGCCATCTTAAATGGTGATGTAGTCTGAGGTCGGAAAACTGCATCCCGAGGTCTGGCTGCGTCCAGGCTTTAAACAGAAAAGATGCTAGTCTAGTTGGTGGTTTCAACCCATTTGAAAAAGCCCGTGAAAAAAATTCATCGCTGGAATCAGTCCAGAAAGCATGCCCCGTACTATGGTCGAGGTAGGCTTTGAGCAGTCGGGAGCGCTCCCGATTGATCTAAGAAATTTCAAATTGGGAAAATCCCTTAAGTAGCCGGGAGCGCTCCCAATAGTAGTCCTAATCCCTCCACTTTCTTTGTAATCATGATGTGAGGTGCAACCCGAAACGTCATAGGGTCATATCCTATCCTGCATTGGATCGGTAGAGACGTGGGAAAAATGGACTATGTTGAAGGACAAAATGATGATGTTGATCATGAACATAATGAATATGAATTTGTGATGAATGATAAGAAGAAAGTAGAAAGAGTAGTGAGTCATGATAGATATAGACGATGATGGTAAGGGGACAACAATTTCCGAAGGCAAAAACAAATATGAAAGAAATTCAAATTGACTTTTTGATTTCCTAAACAGCAGGCCAGATACGTTGGTCTTAAACCGATGTGATGAAGCAGTTGTCTATGAAGCCAGCCGTCCTGGTCAAAATAAAAAGGAAAATGTCAAATGGAAACTCTTGAATTCCTCCCCAAGAATTTAAGGTGAAATTGTCATTTTTGGTCGGAAACTACGAACTACCCTTCCAAGAAACAAGCAACAAGCAGGTCAGAAATCCCCTCATTTTTGATATGAGATATAAGTGATACATGTGCTTTCATGCTGAACTTTCCAGCCTTCTCTCTTACTTTTCAGAATTTGTTTCGAAAAGTTTGCAATTTTTAAAAACGGTCTTGTTGATGAATTTCCCAATTCCAATCCACCTTTCGGCTGCCGTGTTTCAGCATGCCAAAGATGCCCAGTTAGCCGCTGCCGCCTGGTTGGTCTGGTTCGGAACCGGCCCGGTCTGAAGTTCGGTCTGAATCTTCGGCACTTCCATCACCTTCAACCCGCCCGATCTGAAGCCGGCAGCCCGGGACCGTTGAAAAGCCACCGTTGGCTGCGCGAAAAAATCATACCTTACCTTATCTGATATGTTTAAGGAGTTGATGCTGACAACAAACTGCGATTTCTATCCCGGATTGCACTATGCTGATGTGTTCATGTCGTGATTTCCTATGGATTGTCAGCGCCCCGCTGGTAGACAGGGTAGCATAATCCCCCTACATAAAAACTAAACAACCAGGTAGTGCGCCCTGACTGGGAAGATGCATCAAGAGACTCAGGTAAAATAAATGAGAAACTTTCAACAAATGTTGAATGGACATCTTCATCCAAAAGAACTTGTCAGCACCATGTCCCTCCGAAAATAGCTTAACTTTTTTGCCAGCACGTACCTATATTCGCCTATATAGTAAATATATATATATATATATATGCATGTACAGTAACTAAAATATGGGTGGTTTGGGAACCTGATGCTAGCTCCAAATCAGCTCCCTATGGGGGATTTTAGATCTTTCCCTGACCTCCTTGGCAGAGCAGCAAGGTCGCAAGGTTTTTCCATCGTACCTGCCAGAGGTCGAAACACCGGTGGCAAATCTCCCTCTAGAAATCACCTTCCCAAACCTATGAACAATTTGTGAATTGCTTCTCAGCTTATAGGGATTTTGACATTTAGAATCTATAGTGGTCAAAATGTTTCTAGACCAAATCCGTGACCAAATCTGTAAATTCTTGAAGTAGCGGCTTGGTGAATAAGTGTATTATCATAGTGCCCTACCCAAGAGAATAAATCAAACCACCAGGATTTGTTGATCACTGCCTCCAATCATTCCCCATCTTTTCCGCCTCAACACCACGGAGTTGTCCTCCACATCGACGGTCACAGGACCACCCTGTTTCAAGTCACCTGCCACCATAAATTCAGCCAAGGGGTCCTGCAATTTCGAAAATCGGCCAAGTGAGCAAAGTGTTTTTTTTCGGCCATGCACCAGTTGTATAAATGGCTTCACGTGGATTAACTATATTTATACTGTAAAGATACTAATTAATACTAAACAGATTTTTGATATATTTCTCAATCATCCCAGAAAGGTGCATCTCTAACTTCAATCCAAGCCTTCCTTGTCTTCTCCCTACATGCTGTGTTCATGTCACCGTCCTCAAAGAGCCGTTGTACCGCTCGCCGCAAGGGGCGCGCCTTGGCCGGGCACCCCAAGTGCAGCTGTGAACGACGCCACTTGGTTATTACTTAGGGAGAATGGCTGATTTGGTTAGCGCCACCAACCAGATCCAAACAGCATCAGCATGAGTACTTCAGTCACCTCCTGTTGAACAAACCACTCAACACGTCTTCCTTCCCCCCTGTCCCAAACCCCAACCCCATCATCCCTGTCATCTCTGTTAATCACAGGGACGCCATAGGAGACGTTGGACCCTCGAGAGATGACTAGTTCCTCAAGCTCGGCCTGGCCATGGAAACTGCAAAATATATGGACAGTTTCACACAAACAGTGAATTTTCTACGTGGTTGATTGGCAATTAGTGGTTTTTAATTCGTGGTGAATTTGCTAGTTATCACCTAGGTAGTGGATGAATTCAGAGTTTTCCCTGATTTGAAAGGGATGGAGTACCTAAGGAGGGTACAGTATCTCGACAAACCACCAGAAATGGCCGGAAAGTTGCAAAAAACCAATGATGAGTGATTCGTTGATTGATGGTTTGGAATCTTCCCCGCAAATTTGGATTCTTTCCCAATGAACCTTCCCCATAGCGTTTGGAAATGTATGGAAATGTAGTAAATATCAATCTCACCCCAACAATGTGTCCATTGTTAAGGAGGAAGAGTGCAAAACAGCAAGTCACCTTGTGAAATGGTCTACACTCAACATCACTTGGTTCGATGCATGTTACATCATTGACATGAACATCTGAAGGAAACTCATCCTTTGGAGATAGTTTCAAGGACATGGACTTCCGGTCAGCCATGAAACCGGCCATTTGGAAAGGGAATAACCCCAGCTAGGGGACTTAAAACTAACCATGGTTATTAACCACTTACTAACTGGAATGATCCTCCAAGTAAAACCAAGCAGTGCAGCAGCGCCGTCAAAATCCGCCGCATCCATCGACCACTCCCAACCGTCCAGGTGAGGTCTAAGGCTGATTTCGATCGACCACTTTGAAGTGCTGCCTGGCGGCAAACAGCTTTTCGAAAAGCACCAAAAAAACTGATGAAAAAACGAAGTGAATTATAATAATATACCATTATTCTATAATAAATAGTTGTATGTTGTAGATATATATATAGTTTTCCTTGAGTACAATCATAGTTACAAGTCATAATCTATTATCATGAGGTATTGTGACGTGTACTCAACTCGTAGTTTGCAATGATTGTATCTACGTCTACGCCTACCCTATGATCAACCATTTTACACGAGAATCATCGGTCCACCTTTCGGGGGGAAACACATCTAGGTCCCAAAATCATTCACCAACCTGAAGCGTTTGAAAAGTCCCTTGATCCAACCCCGCAAAATTCTGGAAGAAAAGACTTTAGAGCAAAAAATGGAAAAAATGGAAAAAAATGGCAAAGTCGCTTCAAATCCATGATTTTGGGGACGTATTCGAAGCACCCGAAAAGGGATGAATCCATCTGGGATCTGGGTAGATTTACCCGGATGCCAACCGATAAAGGGTATGCGGTGTGCTAACTCCACCTTGAGACAGATCAGTTTCCTCATAATCTGAAAGTGAGTAAATATAGATTGATATACATATTATATACACATGCATATTCACGTGTTTATCTATGTCATTATATAGTAAATTGATTTCTTTCACAACTGCTGATAAACTTTACCGTAACGGCACCCGAAAACCATTGCAAACGGATCCCCTCAATTATCATCTACTTACAACTTGGGATATTCCGATATTCCCCCCGCCCAGTCACCATGGCGAATGAAGGTTTTTTTGCGATATTCCTACTGGTGACTGGTGCTGGAAGGGGGGAGCATCCCAAATTATAAGCACTTGGCAACTGGGAAGGCCTCCTCAAAGGCCGTGATCGCTCGTTTCTGCGCATCACCCAGAACCAGTTGCACCTCGCAATGGCCGATGGTTTTTTGAAGATTTCATATGTAAACAATGAAGCAACCCTCGAAGTTGACCAGCCTCCCCCCACTAAAAAATAGATGATGAATCATGAATCAGTCATACCTTTTTTTTTCGGGCTGTATCTTCCTACCAACTTGGATGGGAAGAAACAAAATCAATAGAGAACTTCGTTGCAAAGGAAACTCCTCCCATAACTTTGAAGAGTCAAGAAAAGCCGAAAGTTTTGTTATATTTCAAAAAATATCTTGACCCCTTTAAGAGATCTGGGGATGCATCACCTTCAAAAACTCCCAAGGGATTGGTTGGGTTCTTATTAATGGCAAAGGGGTCGGATGGTTAATAAAGCTAGTGGAGCTGGATTTTCTGGATTTTTCCATCTAGCTATCTTTGATTTCCGCAAATGAACTCAAAAAAACATCCCCCCCCCCCAAAAAAAAAAAAANCATCATGTTGTGTCTTTAGATTAACTAAAACCTCCACAACCTTCAACCAACAAAAACGGTTATCATAAGTTATCGTTCACTGACTCACCCCCGCCCGTCCCTAACAGAAAAACTTCATGAATCCCCTCCAAGAAACGATCTTTGTGAGTTGTTTGCTGGAAAGTGCTTGGAACACCAAGAGTTCATCGATGCGATTCAAAAACTCCGGCCTGGTTTTTGATGGGTTTTTGAGTGGGGAGTGACTGACTCTCACGATCTCAATGACTAGGTAGCTGATGTCTGGAACACATCATAGACGTTGTGGGTTGTGTGTGGCAAACCATAGTCATTCAAAGTCCAATAAAACGTGTTTAAACAAAAAAGGATTCCCTTCATTGGCATTGACCCAAAAAAAATCCTCAAAAAATGTCCAACAATTGGAATTGGTTATATTTTTAAGTCTACCCCCCACCCAGTAACAGTCACTGTCACCGCCAGGATTATTATATGTTTAGTAGGAAATCCCTGAATCCCTATAAACCTTCTTTTGCCACAGTTACTGGGTAGATTATCCAACGTACGTCTATACATATATAATCATGTCATATATATATATATACATGGATTTTTTCATAACCCCCCAATGTCCACCCCCCCCCCCTTTTGTGGATGGAAGTCCAGAATCCTCGAAGTTGTTGCACCAAAATTGATCCACTGGGCATGGGTGGGATCCAAGAAAAATCATTGAAATAATTACATAAGCCTCACGTTCCAAATCAAATGGGACAGAAGAACCCGTACAATGGTACACCTCGCCCACAAGTTCTGGGTGAAAGTGTTTGACATTTCATCAACCCGAAATCTTTGAGGATTGTGGAGGGACTCCCATGCCAAACATCATGAAGCTGCGAAGAAAATTCACCACCAAAAAATTGTCTATAAAAACACATCTTGGGATGATACAAATGCTGGAGCTGCAGTACTCACAGGAGGTTGAATTGATTTTTCACATCAAAAGATCCTCACCTCGATCGATTTGATAAAGCCTTTCATGTTCCAACAGTGCAAAGTTTTACCTCCAACATGGGCTCACCTCTACCCCCCCTGTTGAGAAAACCCTGGTACCAAAGCACATCAACATACAAAAAAAACATGGCCATAGCATGCCAAAACTGTGGCCGCCATCCTCAGCCCGCCTGAACTTTTGCTGCAGCTGTGTTTGAACAGCTCGCCGCAAGTCTCCATACGATCCTACTCCGGCAGCCTTCAAGAGGTAATGCCATGAATGACTTCTGAAAAGTCCCACAAAGTACAGAAATCCACAAACTCGAAACGAGCGAGGACATGAAGCAAAGATGCCAAATACTGCATTTATTCTTTTTGGCTGCATGTGGCAAATACATCTTCCATGTCGCCTGCAAACGTCTACTTCCGAGACCTTTGCAAGTGCTAAAAGATGTCAAGAGTGGGGCAAATGACGTCGCATATTGCCCTGGAACTCGAATTACGAAGTCACAAAGTCACTCACCACAAACTACCGCAAATGCAGGGACCACTGTGGGTCTCAGCAGCTTCTACTTTCAGATCAAGCAGTCTTGGTGAGTCTTCTTTGGGCGCAGTGGTCACTGTCTCAGTATCCTCTGCCTTCTCCGCTTTAGGTTCAGCATGCGTCATCTTCAATTCAGACTCTTTGAGATCACCAATGGCTTTCTCTGCTTCTTCAATGTCCATCTTCTCAGTCTCATCCTTGGATTCAGAGACTGGAACTTGCTCCACTTGCTCCACTTGGTCCGCTTGCTCCACCTGTTCAGTCTGTACATCCTTAGCTTCTGTCACTGCAGGCTCTGTGCTATCAACTGCAGGTTCTTCGGCTTTGGGTGCTGCATACACAGCTGGAACCGGTTGCGAAGACTTAGATGTTTTGGAACTTGAGCAACCCATGGTGCAAGTGTGCAACGATGCCGCAGGTCTTGAAACCGAAACTGTTAGTGATCCGCTTTGAGCCCTCGCAATCACAAAAACAATCGATACAATCACTCACATTGCGAAAATCGGCGATGCATGCAAGTCTGTGCATGACCATTTAAAAGTCTCTGTTTTCAAGACACGTGCTTGCAAGAATTGCAACAACAAGAACAACAACAACAACAACAACAACAACAACAACAACAACAACAACAACAACAACAACAACAACAGCAGTCATAAGTAAGAACTGGACAGCTTTGTGTCTTAGTTCCAAGAAGCCAGTAGGGTTGTCAACTCTCATTTGGAACTTTCATCTCTCAAACGACAATGGACTTCTCCTGTGTAGACACTTGTACATGCCGTCTTGAGATTTTTCACCGTGCCAAAACTTCTTTCCTTATCGTGAGCACGTCACTGTACATCTTCCAGGTCGCCTGCAAACGTCTACTTCCGAGACCTTTCCAAGTGCTAAAGATGTTAAGAGTGGGGCAAATGACGTCGCATTTTGCCCTGGAACTCGAATTACGAAGTGACAAAGTCACTCACCACAAACTACCGCAAATGCAGGGACCACTCTGGGTCTCAGCAGCTTCTACTTTCAGATCAAGCAGTCTTGGTGAGTCTTCTTTGGGCGCAGTGGTCACTGTCTCAGTATCCTCTGCCTTCTCCGCTTTAGGTTCAGCATGCGTCATCTTCAATTCAGACTCTTTGAGATCACCAATGGCTTTCTCTGCTTCTTCAATGTCCATCTTCTCAGTCTCATCCTTGGATTCAGAGACTGGAACTTGCTCCACTTGCTCCACTTGGTCCGCTTGCTCCACCTGTTCAGTCTGTACATCCTTAGCTTCTGTCACTGCAGGCTCTGTGCTATCAACTGCAGGTTCTTCCGCTTTGGGTGCTGCATACACAGCTGGAACCGGTTGCGAAGACTTAGATGTTTTGGAACTTGAGCAACCCATGGTGCAAGTGTGCAACGATGCCGCAGGTCTTGAAACCGAAACTGTTAGTGATCCGCTTTGAGCCCTCGCAATCACAAAAACAATCGATACAATCACTCACATTGCGAAAATCGGTGATGCATGCAAGTCTGCGCATGACCATTTAGAAGCCTCTGTTTTCAAGACACGTGTTTGCAAGAATTGCACCACAACAACAACAACAGCAGTCATAAGTAAGAACTGGACAGCATCTGGACAGCTTAGTGCTTTAGTGTAAAGAAGCCAGTAGGGTTGTCAACTCTCATTTGGAACTTTCATCTCTCAAACAACAACGGACTTCTCCTGCATAGTAGGTTCATCACACGAAACGCTTGCACACGCCGTCTTGAGATTTTTCACCGTGCCAAAACTTCTTTCCTTATCATGAGCACGTCACTGTACATCTTCCATGTCGCCTGCAAACGTCTACTTCCGAGACCTTTCCAAGCGCTAAAAGATGTCAAGAGTGGGGCAAATGACGTCGCATATTGCCCTGGAACTTGAATTACGAAGTCACAAAGTCACTCACCACAAACTACCGCAAATGCAGGGACCACTCTGGGTCTCAGCAGCTTCTACTTTCAGATCAAGCAGTCTTGGTGAGTCTTCTTTGGGCGCAGTGGTCACTGTCTCAGTATCCTCTGCCCTCTCCGCTTTAGGTTCAACATGCGTCATCTTCAATTCAGACTCTTTGAGATCACCAATGGCTTTCTCTGCTTCTTCAATGTCCATCTTCTCAGTCTCATCCTTGGATTCAGAGACTGGAACTTGCTCCACTTGCTCCACTTGGTCCGCTTGCTCCACCTGTTCAGTCTGTACATCCTTAGCTTCTGTCACTGCAGGCTCTGTGCTATCAACTGCAGGTTCTTCCGCTTTGGGTGCTGCATACACAGCTGGAACCGGTTGCGAAGACTTAGATGTTTTGGAACTTGAGCAACCCATGGTGCAAGTGTGCAACGATGCCGCAGGTCTTGAAACCGAAACTGTTAGTGATCCGCTTTGAGCCCTCATGCAAAATACAACACCTGATCTGATGGAGGAGGAATCCATGAATCCATGACACCCAAAAAATACACATGCAGGCATCCATGTCCACCCTGGTGAACATCCGCAGCCTGTTGTAGGATTTCCTTGCTGCCAACATTGGAAGTCATGACCTTGTTTCTGGATGTTGCCATGTTCTGGGCAGGTCGAAATTTCAATATCAAACATATGATTCCACAAATCTTTTGTCTAACAGTTGGAAACCACTAATCAACCTCTCAATGTGATGTACGTTCAAGAGAATTATTGAAGCAAGTCATCTACGAAGATGACATTGCTATCGTGACATTGATCTTCGTTCACCGAACTCCAAAATTCCCTCACCCAAGCAAGAAAAATATGAGGTCACGTTTGAAAAAGTTCCCCCCCCATTTTCCTCAATGAAAGAACAACCAACTGCAAAACCTAGAGAAAAATATTCATATAAAGGCAACTAACGGCACCAGGTCTGGATCCCTCCAAGTGTCCCAAACGATGATGGAATTATTGAAGCTGACGGTTCTTCCCTGGTCAACCCCCGAAGGGGACGTAGGGATGTCAACCCAAAGGGGGGAGGGTAGTCGGACCCACCAAGCCATACCCATCATCAATGAACTGATGAGTTACTGCTTTAGAAAAATGCTGAAAGCTGTTGCTGCCTTGTTCCTTTTGGAAGTAGACCAAAAAAACCTCGAATGAGACACATAAAGTCCTAAAAGTTCCTGTAACTTGTAACTAAGAACATCTATATAAAAACCTTCTCTACATCATTGTGAAAGTAAAAAAATGCAAACCTTCACAAGTTTGCCACTTGGTTCTACAGGTGCATGCAGCTGATAAACCAAGGTTCATAGGGGCTATTACACCAAATGTTTGGTGTAAACTCCTTGTATTGGGAATGGTCATCCAGCCCTTTGGTATTTAATGGCTCGGTTTGCTAAACCCCTACTATTGGATGATGACCATCCCCTCTTATTATACCGAAACAAGGGAGTCTGGACCCACAAAACTTCAAAAACCACCAGGGTCCACCGCCAAAAAAGCCATCAAGTGAAAAAAAAAAAAACACAAAACACACACAAAAAAAAAAACGTGGATTTCCCAGGGCTGCCCACCTTGCCATCTGTCAATCGTCCATCTTCCAAAACTTGCAACAACAGGTTCAACACCTGGGACTCCGCCGAGTCGCTTACAGAACCAACTCATCGGATGAAGGGATCTTTATCTCGTGGCCATTTGTTTTTGTTCACACTTCTAAGTCAAAACTTCTGCAAAAATCACAACTGCACTTTATACTGGTTGTTTATTAGGGATACTTATAATGATTTATCATAATCCCTACACATAACTGGGTAGTATAATCCCCTAGTTGTTTTCCCATGCTTTCAGCTCGGCGCAAACCTGAGCTGAAATTTCGTTAGAGCTCCGCTAACCCTTGAGCGTTACAGTGTTTGTTTCATACCCGAGTTTCTCTCAATCGGATTCATAATTCTTACTCAACTGGTTAGTCTACCCTGTGATTTCAAGGATTTTGAGGCTATTTTGTTTCTGCGTGAAGGGTATTATATCATTCCTAGCTCCAGAATCACTCCTGCAAGTTCAACTCATAGTAGTAAGATAACCCTTTGGTTTTGGAACCCAAACAGCCCGGGTCGTTTTCGTCGTGTGCTTTTTGCTTTTCACAGGTAAGCCGGTAAGCCATGAAAAACAGACCGTATCCCATACGTTGGTTCACATTGATTCCCATGATTTTTTGTTGCAAAAATATATCTCACTATAGCCCAAGGTAGTTTGACCCCGTTTCTTTGACCCAAACGACCGGGAAAAAAAAACAGCTCCACAAGCTCGTGGCGCCTCGGCATGAGCCTTTTCAATTTCATCCAGCACCACCACACTGTAAGGTCGACGCCTGGAGAAAAAATGATAGCCCCAAAGCACCAAACTAATTGAGCCACGCAAAAAAAAAAAACTCTTACTTTCCATTGAATCCTGGTTGTTTAATAGGGATCCTTATAATGGTTTACTATAATTCCCCATGAACTTAGTATTTCATCCCCTATAAAAAACCCGTAACCAGGGGCCCTTTTTCATTGCTCAATTCACGCGTTTTTGGTTCCCAAGAGTCATGGAGGTTTGTTCCCATGGACAAAAAACTGCATAACTGGTTGGTGGTTTCAACCCATTTGACAAACACTAGTCTAGTTGGATCATTTCCCCAATTAGGGGTGAGAATAAAAAATATTTGAAACCAAGACCCAGATAACTTTCACTGGGTTTCCAGCTCTTCTAATTTTCTTTTGTTTCATCAAGTCGATAATCAAGATGTGTGCATTGGTAAAGTCGCCATAGGGGGAACAGTCACCCCTCTGCTAGTGGGAATTCAAATAGTGCATAATAATGCAGAATGTATATAATGTGGATATCTAGTTGGTGGCTACAACCCATCTTTCAACCATTGGTCAACCTGGAAATCTTCAACAAATAGGGATGGGATGAAAATAAAGTGTTCGAAACCATCACCTAGATAAAGCCAAGCCCTCAAGCTGTCAGTCTAATCCCCTTTGAAGCAAAGAAAAGGGAATAAGCAACCAAACGCCCTGTGATGTGATGAATGTGATCATATTTCATTACATATTCATCTGCCATATTTCATCAGACTGAATTGTCACATCATTTTGAGAGGATTCATTGACGAAGCCATTTGCCAAAAACAGGAGGTGTGATGTTGCGCGTGAAAACAAAACACTTTGCTAACTTGAATGGAATCTGCGCAAGGATGATAGCCGGGGCGCTGCGGCTTGCTTGTATCCGTGCGGATTGCCCACATGTGGTGTAGTGCTGCAAAAGCGTGAAGAAAGGAAAAGGGGAACGAGAGAACGGAGCAAAGCAGACCAGGGTGGAGTCGAGCCACCACACAAAGCTGTCAAGGCCAATCAAGGCTTTGCAAAGAGCTACGCCACATCCAATGGGCAACTGGTCCTCTGCTACCTCCCGGCGGCTTTCCCTGGTGCCGCGCTGCACCCACTGCGTCCCGTCCGCTACTGCTTCCACTCTGCCAGCCCTTCCAGCGATACAACTGCTGCCACCACTACAAGTGCGGCCGCTACCACTGCTACAGCTGGCGCTGCCGCTAGTTTTGTGACCCTTATGATTGCTACAGCTCTGAGCGGTGCAAGATTTACTTCTGTCAACAGTCACTGGGGCTTTCAATCAGGCCATGGCGCCAAAACCCAAAACCGATCAAGCACTATACATTCCATGCAGCTTGATTCAAAACTGGGATCAGAAGATAATTTCATGACATGTTATTTAATTTTTAAACACAGGGACATATGGCTAAACTATGTATATATATATATATAAGTTGGGTATGAAAGTTGAGTATGTAACTTGGGTGTTACATAAGTGTGTTATATACATCACCTGTTGAAAATCACCAGGGTTCAAGCAGGTGTCACGCCTCACGGCTTCTGTCAGTTGACCACTACGAGGATCATTGTAACCCACCTGAAGAGAAGGTGTGACGGGGTGAAGAAAGTTTCAAAAATCTGAATGGAAGAAAAAGGACGATGTATATCAATATCAATGTACACATATATGTACTTGATTGAACTTCCAAAAATATAGATAGACAAACAATTAAAGATTGAAAAACAAACTAAGATAGAAACAAAGGAAGGAAGAAATGATGATGACATTTTGATGATAATAATAATAATAATACTCACAAAAATATATATATATATAATCAATAGGAGCTCTACGTCTGACACAATGGACTGAACAAATGAGGACTTACATATACTTAGGTGGATTGTTTTGCCGCTTCAATTTTAATCAGGTTCAACGCTCATGATGGTTTTCAACCAAAATCAGTACCAGCTAGGACTTTGTACACAGGAAGTATGAAATGAAATAGTTCCCAAACAACCTGTGGGGGAAATTTTCATGACAACCCTCTCCAATTGAAACCCCCTTCCAACTCATCCATCATTCCCCCCGTGACTGAGTCTCCCAGACATACCCCGGGGGCGCACCAATGAGACGCGACACACTATGAGGTTCGGAGAATTCACTCATGTCCAGGCGAACCATGGCCTTGCAAATGGCTCGAAACCCTACAGGTGGTGGGGTTTTTTGTAGAAAGTGCGGTGAGTGAATGGCAGGTATATCAACCAATGGCTCTTTGGTACGTACTGGGTTGATGGTTGAGCCTGTTTTAGGCGGATCCCCAGCTCTTTACAAGTTGAATTTCTGGGGTTTGGGCGCCCAAACCAAAGATATAATGATTGACTGTGGTATATCAGGGGTAATAGTTAGTGTTTACTTATCTACTCATTTTTACCTACAGTGTCGACCTACTTCTTTATCTATCCAATGTTATCTATTTACAGTATGTATGTATAATATAATGTATGTATACAATCATATATATACGTATATATACACATATATAAATAAGCATGGGATCACAATGGTGTGCGTCTCAACATACAAGAACCTAAATTCCATTGGTTTTCGTTCAGCTGACATTGAAACTGAATTTGCCCCGGCGCTTTGACTAGTAAAATCAATCCAGCTACTGTAGATATTTCAGAGCAAATGGCAATTGGTTTCCATGTGGCATGAAACAGAAAGACTACAGTATTATACTCGGTGGTGTGGGGCGCAACTGATGAAAGCATCTAGACTCTATTGTTTTCTCCACCTTTGAGGATAATGTTCCATCCAAAGATGAAACTCACATGGCACACAATGCACTTACTTCCAATTTAGAAATGGAAACACCTAATGCTCCACCATCATATGTTTTTCGGTTGGGCAAAGTAAAATTCTATGCCTGAAAATCCCATCTTTTCCCAATAGGAAATACAACTACGAAATGGTGGAATTTCCATTGCTTGGACCGTTTGACTCTGATCCATTGCAGTGTTTTTTTCAAACGTTGAACTGGATTTTGTCCATCAAACATATCTTGGATTACAGGGTAAATTCACTCACTCATCCAGCACTTCATGCATTTCCGACACCTTGGTGTCCACATAGTACTCCTCTGCCAACACTCGACAGAGCTGTGTCTTTCCAACGCCTCACACCCAAACAGGCGAGATGGAAAAAGGGGAATCAACCCTTCGGAGAAACTTGGGCTGGAACTTGGAGTTCAGGTATCGACAGATTTCCATGATACACAGTCTTACACAGATAGTGACAATCAATCAGTATTCATAGTAATTCTTGGTATGAACCTTAATAACATAAGATGTATCATACTGTATGTATCTATACTGTTTAATTGCAAATGGGACACCCACGGACCATGTCATACTATTGCTTATTCCTATATTTCCAGGGGGGCGTATGACTCGCATGGCTCCATTGGTTGTGTCAATAGTTATACGGACCTTGCATTCCTTGAGATCGCAGGCCAGGGCTTTGGTTGTTCATCCAGCAAACCAATTTTTATTTCTGTAAAATGTTGGTTGCCTGCTTTTAATACAGCCCTATGATGAAAGAAATGGAAACCATTTAAAATTCAAACCATTCAATTGGTTTATCTTACTCAAGTTCAAGAAAAGACTGGGTGTGTCACAAACAATCCGAATTCAACCAAGTCACTTCATTATGACTTATGAAATTATGAGCTTAGCTTGTCCAAGGTTATATCCTCATGTCAGTACAGTAAACTCACATATCATATATATACATATATACATATATTACATATATAAATGTGTGTAGATGGAGTCAAGAACAGTACAGTAGTGGTACTAGTAATGCTAACCACAAACAAAAACGACCAACAACAACAGAAACAAGCCCCACGATTTCGTCACTACGGTTGTCGCCCCATCAGCCCATGTTTCGTTATCGCTCCTGAAGGCCCAGCAAAGAAGAAGGTGGCTGTAGGCCTATTTTGACCTGGCGCACATGACACGACTTCGAGTCAGTCACAACCGGAAAAGGGATATCTCCAGGTCTTTTAACTGCAACGTGGCTTCAATTGCAAACTCTAAACTGGCACAAAGTTATACGAAGTGGAGAATTTTTGGACACGCAATCACGGAAATATGTATATCTGAATCCTCAGATCATGGATCCTTTTCTACCATCTTTTCCTCAAACTAGCCACCATGTTGTGAGGGTGAAATATCATGAAATGGCTATGGCGGCTATGGCAGAAATCAGGGTGCAAGTTTATAACCACAAAACCACCCAAAATTTTGGTGATAGGTAGATCTAGAGGTTGGGACGGAGTCCAAGAATTTTTGAGCCATTCCCAATTTCAATCCACACACGCCCGCCCCCTAAAAAAAACACAAAATGCTGCATCATTCAAAAAAAAAGAAACTTCCAACAAAGACTCCACCCCCTCCAAAAAAGAAAAACCTAGAAACGTGCCATCATTTATCAAAATAAAAACCTTAGAACTTACAACATCTTCCAACATTTCAGCATCTTCCAGTTGGCCACCAAAACCCCCTACCAGGTCATAGCCAAAGCACCTGCAAGACCACTTCGAGCTCGCCGAACAGCACGTGACAAGGCACTCACCGCTTCATCTTGACCTTCAGAAAACAATACCAAGTCCAAGTGACCATACATGTTGATAGTTCAGAAATTGATATGGAGAATCTCCCATTATTTACAGGGTTTTATGAGATGGTGCAGGGTTTCGTTCATCAACAGTATGAATCCCCTAAATGAATCGCTTCATAAATTCCCGTAAACTAATCCACAAACCGGATGAATCGTATGAAAAGATGGAAATACTAGTGTAGCAATTATTCTGGTGGGTTAGATTTTCGTTGGGTGCCGAGTTGCAGTCTCTTAGTCAATGAAGACTTAGTGTTTTTCCTCGAACTCACCCAAAAATCAAGCCACTTGAATCTTTCTACTTGTTCACCTCAATGAATTGTCAATTCAGCCTTGAGAGAATTCCCTGATCTACTAAACTACCGGCCTTGCCTTTTTTTGCGTCCATGTCATGTCACGACTCTTCCGGTCACCAACATGACTTCACACATCTTCAATTTAACTCTTCCCCTTCGGTATTTCTGTTCAACCCACACCCACCACATCCCGAGAAAATTTTGACTTTCTCCATGTTTAAAGAAAACTCCAATACAAAAAAACATCGGACCTCTCATCAACTTTATCCTTCATCCAAAAAAAAGAAATCATTTCCAACCATCAAAGCATTCGCCTGGGCAAATCACTACAGTGTAATTCCGAAACCTGAATTAAGGGCATTTTGGAAGGATTCCCGTGCCATTGCCACCATTGGGATGACCAACCAGCAGGTTGATCACTGTCATTTGCCCAGATGGCGTTGCCCCCCTTTTGGGATTCCCAACCCACAATACGTTTGGATAAGATCTCCTCCAGGTGCATCAAACGATCGGATTCTCCTTCTTCAATTCGATCCACAGGAACTCCAGACCTCAAAAGGTCATTGTTTTTGTTGAGAAACACGGGAGTGAGAATGCTTGGTCATGGTAGGAAACCTACCCAACAAATAGTAGCGGTGGCGGTGTATATATATATATATATATATATATTCATATCTGTATATATATATACATATCTATGTATATATAAATATATATCTACATATTTCTACGTGTATGTATATATATGCATTACATTGTTACATGTATATATCATACACATGTTCTAAACGAAACTGCTAGTGTTGAAGGCAGATAACAATAATCTTCCCATTCTCAAAAAATAGGAACTCAATCAATTCCAGATTGCACCATGCAAATGAGGAGTTTCTGTAGACCCCTACATCCGGAAGGCTCAGCTTTTGCATGTTGATGGGGGCAGCCGGAAACACTTTTTGGTTTGCGAATAGTGAAACAATAATGGAGTTTAAGCCTATATGAAGGGAGATGGTCGTACTATCAGCCATGTTCACCATCAGCCATCTTAAAATTCTGTATAAAAATCTACTATCCCAACCTATTTCCTGAGTGAAGGAGAGACTTTGCCAGTGAGTGCAAAAAAGGCAACAGAGAGTCTTGGACAAAAACGTTCTGTTGTTGGAAAACGCAAACAGAATTGAAAGTTAAAATGACAGGGTGCTGATTAGGTGAAAACTCAAAAAGACTATTACTTATACTATGTATACCTATCTATATATATATATATATACATATCATACATATCCGTTCTCAAGAAGATCAACAAGTAGAGTGAGACTTCAATGCTTAAAAGAGCTTTTGAAGCGAAGTTTTGAAGTGCCACAACCAGGCAGCCCGTGCCATTTTGAAAGGACTGCTGCCACATCTGCAGCAGTCACCAATGGTTTAGGCCTCGGTCAACTTCGGTAAACTTCCGTGCGATGTCTAAGCTTGTTGCAACACGCCTTTTTTCAACACTCCCCTTAACCAGTACCAACAGGTTATGATGAGGTTTTTGGGTTTGCTCAACCTTTGGAACTCATCAGATGACACCCAAAAAGCTACCCCCTATGACGAATGGTGCTTGAAAGACTATGCTGTATATATATATACTATACATACGTAAAATACGATGATGTACACACAACAATGTAATGCATACTTTCTGTATGTGACCTTGGGGTGCTTTTTTTCAGAGGCGTTCCCGCATTTTTTGAGTGTAAGTTGCAACTGAGAGCCCTTTCTGTTCTCCAGGAGTAGCTTCTTCATTTGCCTCGCCATGTGGAGCAAAGACGATTCCGAAAAGAAAAAAAACGGGTGAAGCCTCACTGCTTTCAAGACCTCAAAAACAAAAGGTTTCGTGTTAACCAGAATGAGTCTCTCTGTGGATATTTGTATTTGTATATACTAATTAGTATATAGATATATATATATACATATATATATATACATACATATATGATTGTACCATACGTAGGCATATGTATTTGTTGTTCTTTGCTGTCCTTAATTACTTGTCTTACAGATATACAGCAATGATTCTATCAGAAAGGTGGTCAGTACTATATAAATTAGGCTTAGGAGATATACAAGTCATGCCTCATCCAGCTGTATCTCCATGCGCCATTGAGCCTGAGTTTGACGAAGTGCCAAACAGCCACTTCTGCAACAGGCGAGAACTAAATGACATGTTGTCTCTTTAAAAGGTTCTCTACTTATGGTGACATGGCATATTCATAAGACTGTATAAATATGAATATAAAATATATATCATCTGCATGTATGTACATACATATTGTATATATCAAAACACATCCGATAGTAAATATACTGTACTTCTTTCACATCTACGTATACTACAAACACAGAATCCAGAAACTTTCATCACAGCCGCTTCTCAACTGCTACTCATCCGGTGATACCATGGAAAGACACCGGCCCGTGGCGGCACACCTCTATCTACAAATCCTTGTTGCTAAAGAAAACACCCTCATTTTGGAGATACCCATCTTCAAAATTATCCAGTGAAGCATATGTTGCAAACAAATATATCGTCAGGCATTCCGACAAACCATGCGAATGAACTCGACATATCCCTTCTGATTCGAACTGGATGCACCTAAGAGTTGCATTTATCATGGGGTACACCAGAGTCAAAGTATATGGTGTAAAACCTTTGTCTCAAAACCACTGCTATCATAAAGCTATGCCAAGGCATTAGAGAGAGGTGCCAACCGCCATCTGATCTTTCACCTGGAGGCTGTAGTAATTCCACCAACCTCCAAAATTGAGAAAAAAAATAAAAAACACTAGATGAACTTTGAACTACCTTTTGTGGAGTCCAACCTGTTCAGTTTCAAAGACTCTTTTTAGTGTCATCTCTGTGGTTCAACTGTCTAATGCATATTTATTTCCCATGATCCCTTGAATGAAGTTCATCCTGCAGGGATCTATATATATATATAGATTTCCTATTTGGAAATTCGGACCAAGAAATCCTGCCAGTCGCTAGGTTTACCAGAAGTTTTTCCGTTTGAGAATCCAATTATCTGCGAACCGCCCATTTGAAAAAAAAATGATGCTCCTCAGAAAATCTTCCCCAAGTTTTTGGAGGCAAAAAAGATGCCATATAAAAAAAAATATAGGGAACACAAAATACCACGGACCTGCTTGTTTGTTGAAAGAACCTGTCTCTTAGCTTTAGCCACAAGGTCACTGGAGATCACCTGACATCCCCGGACAAGGCTACTAGCCTCATCGATGAGGTCCACTGCCTTGCCGAGGCGCGCCATAAAATGCTCCAGTGGAGATAGGATGATCTGGAAGGTTTTAAGTGGATCTGATAATATTTCAATGATAATCTTCAACTTGAAGTCATCTTTTTTGTACTTTTTCTAGCTTGCGTATCGATGTCTTTTTTGCTATGATGGACTAGCCCAAAAAAAATTTTGAAACACACACCACTTCATCTCTTTTCATTCAATATAGTTGGTGATGTGGTGAGCTTGCACCTTACTGAAGGCATTTTTGTTGACAGAACAGCCAATCTTCGTTTTTGTATGTTTTGCTTTCAAGGTCTCAAAAACCTTTGGTGGTCATTTAAGGGTTTGGTGTGTTTTCCCCCCGGTCGCCCCACAGATCGCAGGTCCCAAACCTTATCTGGAAGGAAGCGATTGGTCAAGTAGCCTAGGAGGAGGCAAAGCCATTGCTGGCAATAATGCTTGAACAGCTTGGAACATCCCATTTTTTATTGTGGTTTCAATGAAGGCTGTCTGAAAAAACTCTTTTTGTGGACACTTCAAAGGTAAGTGTGATTGTATCTAAAGATGAAAAAAAAAAGGGTCTGATTCTACTGCATGGTCTTAGAGGCTAGAGTCTAAAGTGGTTCTTCGAATTTGCTTTGGATCTCAAATGTGTTGCCCACAATTGATCACCAAGAAACGTTGGGAAAGCCGTGCTGCTGCTTGCAGTGCTTCGGGCGACAACAAAACTCCATGATGAGCCTGAAAGCATCGTGAGCAGTGGCAAGGAAACCCACCAGTTATATACATTCCATGAAATCCATATGAAATGATACCTAGCTAGTTAATTGGGATCTTGTTCATGCCGTATAAACTGGTCAAGTTTCCAACTGGCAAACTCACTCTCAGATAACCTGAAATGACGCAAATCACTCCTTTGAGGCATCATCTCCACTTTTCTTGTTTTCAATAGGATGAGCACTTGTGTTTTTGAGAAAAATCACAAGGTTTGTTGACCTGGTTTCCTCTTTCTCATATTGACCAAAAAAAAGCAATGGTTACTGTGCTGAAGTTGGTAATTTACTCCCCCCATCAACTAACGACAGGGACTATCACTTGGTATCATGGCTGGTTTTCCTATACACTATCAACCTCAACCAGCAATGAACCAAAAACATCAAAAACATGGTGACATGATGATGTACTTTACTACCCGATTCATTCCACTTGGGATTATTTTCGGGCTTTGGTCTCCTTCACCAACAGTGCCTCGTAGGAGGGTCTCAATCCGTCCAAAACCTCCAAGGTTTCAGGAATCGAAGCTTCCTGTCCACCAGGCAGCAATCGGTGATCCAGTCACTTGTGCTTTTGAGCTCCAGAAAAATGATTACCAAGATCTTGTGGATTGACAGTTGTTGTACAATATATTTGTGTATCAAAAACTTATCAATTAAAATTCAACTTGAGATGAACCTCTGCTGTTTTCAAACGGCTTCCTTCCCATGATTTCGGATCAACAAAATTTTCTCGGCGGTTTCCTCGCAGTTGACTCGTTGGAAGCGACGTTCCAAGGCGGCATCTTTCTCGATGTGCTTTGTGTACCTGGAGCGTTTTCCTGTTTTGGTTTGCCGTGGAAACGATGGGCCAACCGTACCCCCAACAAATATAATGGCTGATGCTTTATATGCTTATAAAATCAAATCAAAACGAATATATAACCACTATAAGACAAGCAACCCAAGTTTCTTTGATCAAACACTCATGTAAAACAAGATGCATATCTGCTGTACTGACATGTATTATGGGCACTCGTCTGCGGTCGTGGCACCAATAACCTGCAGGACACCAGAAAACTTGCGGAAAACCCTGTCATAAAGGGAAGATCCATCTCCTAAATCTCCCGTGTTTGGGGAAGATTCTATGTTCCAAGCAAGTTGCAGCGTGGAAATATATGCCATATAAACATATATAAACTACAGTACCCAATAGGTCCACGGTCCCAAAACGAGATGATGGTTTTGTGTTGCTCCCGTCTTTTGTTTAACGGCAAGTATCCAGGCCGCCTGGCCGGCTCTTTGAAACCTCCAAAAAACACCAGCTACATCCAACTACCTCATAGCCAAAAAAAAACATCGTTAGACAAAAAAACACCTAAAAAAAGTGTCAAAAAAAATAATCAATAAACGCCTTTCAAACCGTATCCTTGTGTTTTTTTAAACCAAATCCGGCCAAACGCATCAACCCTCAAGTCGGGTGAAGGGTCCTGTAACTCACCCCGCGCCAAGGATGGCTTTAAAAGATTCGCCGCATCCATGGAAGAATCAGCGCCTGGCTAAGAGAACGGTTCGTCCATATGCCACCAAACGGGAACAGGAAAATCATCATCTTCAAAGATGCCAAGAGGATTAGGATTATGTTAGTTCCCAGGAAACTTGTGTTTAAAGACATGAGATCTTACAAATTCATGGATTTTCCCATCATTTTTGGACTAGAGTTGCTAGATACCCCAGGGGCAAAGTTGAAATTACAGTACAGTAAAAGTTGAAAATGCAAATTGTGCAGAGAAGAAAACAGCAACCTGCTGCCACATCTACACCATCCCCATCTGTTTTGGGCTCCAGGACTCGTTTTTTCCTCAAGTAATGCATCCACTCGTCCAACAATCATGGCTTGGCTGCAGATTCGCAATTTTTGAGACAAGCAACTCATACTTTGGGGGCAAAAAAAAGAATGATCATGTTTAACATACCCCCCTGAAAATTGGCCATCCAAAAACGAAAGGATCATCTTCCAACCATCATTTTTCAGGGGCGAGTTGTTAAACTTCGTGAGTGTATCCATGCAGAAAAAAATCCAATCGATTGTACCAGCCTGCAGCGCCTGCACCAATAATTTGATGAATCCTAAGTGCCAAACGTTGCATGTTTTCATATGCAAAGAAGCATGTTGAAAAAGTACTGCATAAGCAGAAACAAGCAGATTCAGAGATATCCGTGTATATATATATATATACAACATACATACATATACATTTTACAAATATGTGTATATATACATACATATGTACATATATGCATGTACAAATATGTATGCTTGTATGCACTATAGTATATATATATAATGTATATTGATATATACAATGCTGTCATGTTTAAACGTATTTTTGGTATAGTTTGCTTGTCCGCACGTTCATAGCTTCCGAGGCCAAAACTCATCGATGAAGAGGCAAATGTCCCGCTCATCGTCGGTGACCTCGTTGATGACCTTCTTCAATCCTCAGTCGACATTGTGGGAGCCCAAAAAAAGACAACTGGAAACTCCCAATTTTGTGGAGCTTATTTCAGAAGATGTGAAAACTAAAAGTGTGATTGAACGTTTAGAAGTTTCGCATTGTTATCTTTGGTGGTCAAATGCTAATAAACGGGGTTCAACTTAAATATGATGCTTGCTCGATATGTTTGCTCTCTTTTTGTGGGATGTTGACAAGACTTCCGACGTCTTCAAGTGACCATTCAGCAAAAAAGTTAACAAAAGTAAGCCACACATTTCCAGCTGCCAAAAAAGCAACAGCATATTTCTAGCCAAGCCAAACATATTTCCACAACCACATCTTTCATACAATATGAATCCATAAAACTTCAATCTTCAGTCAGGTTTTCCCATCATTTTCCAAATGTTCATGACTTTTAGGCCGAGCTTTCAATGTGCAAAAAAAAAACACTGAGTCTCCAAACGGTCTTCAAACTCACCTCTGTACTTGGTACCTGCCTGGCAAATTTCGGGGAGGCAAGATGCGGCACAACGAGGCCCAGCCCGGCCCGGCCACCTCCAAGTGGATGAATTTCCCGTGAACTTTGAGCTTGGATCTACACTTCACCCAGGATTCCAGTGGCAAATGAAGGTTTAGGTTGGGATTTCCTACTCAAAATCTAGTGGGTGGAGGGTAGATCCAAATCATAGCCATGGGAAAATTCTTCATTGCAATCTTGCCTTGTTGGAGACAAAGATGTTGGGTTTCAAGTTAATACCCATCTAAAAACAGTATTAGAGTCCAAAAGAAAAAGTATTCCTAAATCTTCCAAGTAAGGAAAGAATTATATAGATAGGGGTGAGAAGAACAAATGGGTTGAAACCATTACCTACCAGTAGTCAGTAGTCAAATCTCTGGTGCATACTGTTGGCAACATGTTTTTTCAATCAAAAACCGCTTCTCTGAATGAAGCCCAAGGGATGCCCGGTTGATTTGAAGTGAAACCTGCCCCCTTTGATCACCGGAATTTGTGGGTGGTTGTCAGATGCTTAGATCCCATGACATGATGCAAACTCCTACTGTCGCGAGTCGTTGATTCATTGATTTGGCAATATCCTCGCAGTCATATCAAAATCAAAGAAACCCTAATCCCATTGAAGACATCCAAAAGAGTCCATTGTCCTCAAAAAAGGCAACAGTTTTGTTCTGAATGAGCTGACAAATGCATCTTGCTTTTTGGGGGGTCCATGATTGACTTGAAGATCTGAAATATATTGAAGGTCATCTTCCGAAGATTCCCTAAAACCTTCAAACCAGCATTCTTTGTGTTGTCAGGGAAAATGAGGTATTTCAGGAAGCTAGCAAATCTATCAAGGTTTTTTATCTTTTTTTTCAATGGGTTGTGTTGTGCTGTTTCTTCCATTTTCAATCCATACCCCCCTCGATTCAAAAGACCTAAGTTTTACCCAGTCATACTGTTGATGGCTGAAATCCTGCACCAGTTGATAGATAGTTTATCCCATTATTTACAGGGTTCTATACATCCCAGGTGGTGCAGGATTTCAGCCATCAACAGTATGAAAGCATCAACACATGCCCCCCTCGGAAAAATTTCATCGGGCCCTCGGACCACCAATTGGCCCAAGTCTAAGGAGTAGAGCTGCTTGCCACGTAAACGTGAAGGCACCTGGTTCCAACGTTGGATGAAACGCCTAAAGGTTGGTGGGTCCTGGGTGCTAACTCAGGCCCAACTCAAAAAACCTCCCCAGAAATGGAGAAACCCATGCCCTGCCAACTTGTGTTAAATCTCAAACCTGAGAGTTTTCTAGCCACTTTTTGTTGGCCTGAATCTGAATCTCTGATTAGAAACCATGTCCAAATTGCTGGAGATGTGATCTAAGAGTGAACGACCAATCTGTTTTTTCAAACCACCAACCAACCCACATCCCTCGACCTTTCCCTCTGCGATCCGTTGGGCAAGACCCTCGACCACTGCGGTTTTGCCGACGCCAGGTGGACCAACAAGGCAACAATTGTTCCTGGGAAGTCGGCAGCAAACCCCTTTGTCTCGAAACAACCCGACCGTTTGTTAGAAAAACATGCGTGGAAAACGGCGAAGATGGTAGAAAATGACAGTGTTTGCAAGCATGTGACAACATAGAGTGTAATGAAAATAGGTAGACCCGGATAGAACTGCCCTAAATCACAAACCTGTACTTACCAAAGAAGTGACATCAATTCGCCACCACTTACACCCCAGGCCGTTCCTGTGGTTTTCTTTGAAAAGTCATCAAACCAGCCAAGTTCAAAAGCTTCCTCGAAAACTGAGGACCGGCACTTGCGTTTACGAAGAAGGATCTGAATAATACGTTCCATCTCCTCTTCACGACCTGCTTCCACAAAGGGTTTGGAAAAAAAACATGTCAGGATCATTGAAAATCATCTTGTGAGCCTGGATATGATGATCTTGAAACCAATAAATACATACCATAGCATAATATCATCCCCCAATGTCCCAACTTTGCCCATTTCGCCCTCCATTTAGCTCCCAGACCAACCACAGGATCTAACAAACCATCCATGGCCATCTGCCTCAAAGTCAGTCCCAAAGTTGGAAGAATAGCTGTGAAAATCCATCAAAATCCGAACCAGCTGTAGGATGTTTGATTGAAACATCTTGAAACTGTTTGAAGCTACGAATTACCGCCTGGGTGACAGGATGATTTCAGATTTTTTGTTGAAACATTTTCCGATTTTTTTGAAGCTGATTGAGATGGTTTCAGGATCATCAGTGATATGAAATCATGTTGATTTAAGAAAACGCGAAGGCTGTGGTCATTAGGGCAGCACTTTGGAATCACAGATTCCAAGCGTCAATTTTGGGTCAACAGTTTTGATCCATCAGCTGAATCTGTCTTATCGTTTATGAACCTTCTTGAAATGTTGGGAGCCAAAAATCAACTGCCGGCAAAACAGCCGATGGATTTCTCCAAACTGCCGATTCGGACCCGGAAGTTCAATCGTCAATGTTCTCCCAGCCCGGCAGCAGCAGACCCCCAAACAAAAGACGGAGATAAATTGAGCCAAAAGGCGTGAGATCAGTAGCCACTTGATCAAGGGTCAGGTCTGAATCTGCCTTGTCATCTGCCTGGCCATCCAAAGGGGACCACAGACTTGGGGATCGGGTCGTCCGAGCAACGTGAAAACTAAACCCGTGAAGGACATGGAAATTGTACTGGTTGGGTAATAGAGATCCTTATAATGGCTTCCTATAACCCCTGTATAACTGGGTAGTCTCATCCCCTATCCTATGTACAGCAAATAGCCTGGATTTTTGTCACTGCTCATGTTTAGCATTACAACCATCTCCATCTTTTTGGGGGCGATCAAAGTTTAGAGCCACATCCATCTCCTTTAATCGGAGAACGGTTCAGCCAAAATTTCCGTCTTCCTAGTGGAAATTGCACCGTTCGTTTTCACTTGGGTTGCAGGGACTTTCTACTTCCAACAACTCCATGTGAGTTTCCTCCTCACTCGATGAATCTCAAGCAACTTCCTTCACTAGTTTGCATCATCTTCCGCTGATTGCCACGGATCTGTGGTGGAAAACGTGCCGATTCTTCAATTTGCCCCCGTGATGTCATGTTGGTTTTTCATTCTCATCATTTTGCAACCATGAATTCTGGGCAACTTATACTCGAACGCCACTTTCCTCAAGCTGACTTCAAAGCCGATTTTTTTTTCCCAACAGGGCAGGCAGACTCCCACCGCAGCCAGCTGCCGTTCATCCACTGGAGCAGACCTGGGGGTTATAGCTTCATTTTTTCTTCATTTTTCTGGATCAACAGTCATCCAAATCGGAGCTGTCAACAACAACTACTATTATGGGAATCTAAGGGCGCCCCCCCGCAGGAAATAAGGATTATTATTGCGGGATGATTTTTGGGGATGATTTTTAGGGATTAGTGGAGTTGTCAACAGCTATTGAAATAAATCTATACATCATATGTTGGGCCCTGCCTAAGGTTCCTTCATAGAAATGAAGAGATTATTACCCACTGTGAACCCGGGTTCTGGCAACCCCCAAGATCTATATGTGATATGATTGATATTCATTATAGTAAAGATACCTATATAGTATTTGCTGATAATAACGAGCACTGCATATACTACATTGCTGCAGATATAGATTGTGGATACATATAGAGAGTGAGTGAATATGATGATCCTTTGACTCTCCCTTGTATAAAGCCCTTAAACATGTGCTTTGCAAGCAGACAGGCTTGTCTCATCAATCCCAGCAGAAGTCCAAACACAGGGATTCCACCTCTCAAAAATGTTGAAAGTTTAAACAAACGGATCCAAGTCAATTGTAATATTTGACCCGAAAGAAGGTCAGGCTGGATCATTTGGGTTCCAATGGTTCCCATTTCAACCACCTTCTCAACTTCATATTTTAGGTCACCCTATTAGCAACCAAAAATGCAGCCATGAAATTGCCCCTCCCCCACGGCTTCGCTGGCTCCCGTTGATGGATCTGGCAACAAAAGTCTCTGGAGCAACCCGTCATAGATAATTCAGATATATTCAGATGAGCAATGCAACAAAAAGTCTGGTTGTGTAGGATATATCACGGATTATACTACCCAGTTATGTGGGGATTCTTGTTGGAAGCCATATGAAGCCATGACATAAGGACCCCTATCAAACAACCAGTATTTCATGGAAAGTAAGGCCGGGTTTTTTTGGTGGCTCAGATAAACTACCAACCTTAACTGGTGCACCCCAGATTTCTGAAGCCTCAACAGTATGACTGGCTAAGCATCATAGTTGCATCAGGCATCATTTGCAGCAAATACTATTTTCAGCACCGTGTAATAACAAACTAAACTCCTTCTCAAGGGATTTTTTGCCATCAAATCCATTCAATTGCCGCTCTTAACGCTCGGAAAAAATACCCAAAAAGTTTGCAAATGGGATCTTCCATTCAAATGTGCCATTGAGGATGAAATATCACCAAGATACTTCAAGATACATGTACTAAACACCCAGCCAGCAGGCTGACAAACCAATTGATCCCACCAATCTTTGGAGCCAAGAGGCATCTCTTGCAAGACTGAAGCTTTTAGGCCATCTTCAGTCAACCCCAGACCTGTTTTCGACACACGTGTCGCTGGGTGTTGCAACGGTTTGGACCGGGTACAACCCCACACTGCACGTTGTTGCTGATACGGACTGCTGAAAAGAGATCTCCTCTTCCAGGGGTCCATGGCTGCCTACCAAACCAAGTGTAAAGCCTTGATTGATTGGAAGATTCCCCTTACCATCGAAAACGCGCACAAAAAAACGAAGGCCACAACACACATCCAACCAAGATAGCTCCGCTTACCAACCCATTGTGATCTTCCTGTTTTACCAACTTTCAAGTTGATTCTTCCCTTGAAAACGGCGGCGAGGATATAAGCCTTACCTCTAAGCATTACCATTGCACCACTCTGTGCTAAAGGAGGTTGACCTCGGTGCGACGACGAGAAGAAGGCATTGTGGTGTTGAAAAGCCAACCCCCATGAAAGCTGGAAATCACCGGTTCGAGGGGGAGGTGAAGTTGGATTGGATCATCTGGTGTTTCATGTTGTTTAAGTATCTACCTCAAGGATGGCAAAAGAAAATAGGGGTGATGTGATCATTCATAATGGTAAGGCAAGTTTTAGTATCATGCTTCATCAAAGAAACACAAATATCAGTTGGACTCTATTGGTGACGATTCATGCTCACCCCACGACTAATGTTATTCTTGGCGAATTCACCCTCACCCGAAAGCAAATCCTTTTGGCGATTGTTCATTTCCGACTAAGATCCACAATAAACCCTCTTGAGGAGCATATTCAAGGGAAAGGATCTAGCTAATCTCCCTCAAAGAGCAAGTTGCCAGTTGACATCACCAGAAAAGGACGGCAAAAAGTGTGTGCGTATGTATATATGTATATAAACATATTATAGTAATAATCCAAATTTTGCTCACAAAAAATAACTCACTCATCATGTATGTGGGGAAAACTCCATCAAAATGATCCACTACAACATTTACCTAACCCCCAAAAAATCTGCCAAAACAAAAAAAACGCATCCATCTCCAAGCAACAGAGGGCCAAAAGCAATTGCTCGCAACCAATTTCAGTATTGCCTACACTGTCCGCCTCGGCTGGTGCATCAACAAGTTTTTTCCAAGACGTGGGAGGGGCAAAGTCACTCCACTGAAAGTGTTGGCCTGAAAGGAACCTCCAAAAGAAACACAAACTAACTTGGTATCCTTTCAAGCAAAAGCAATGAGCTCTGGTTAAGATATACAGAAATAAATAGATCATAAAGAACAATAAACAAATCATACACAGTGCACATGTCATGGTTGTTATCACTATCAATATCATTGTTTCGTTGTTGTTACTACATAATTTCTGCATCACAACAGTTTTGAAACCTGAATTCAGACCATGTTTAGGGATGATTCCCGTGGATCACGATCATCACTAAGTCACCTTCAGCCCACCTCTCTCCACCCATCGCCCCGTTGTGTGTCCCGACATTGGCGGTGTCAAAGAGCAGCCGGGTGTTCTCGCTAAAGGGCAAGGCACCTCCGCCTTCACGGTTGAATCTCATCATGTCATACCAAATCTTCAAAGGACTTTGCTGTTGTTGGGAGGTGGAAAATTCAGCAACCCCAAAGCGAAACCCTAACAAACCGAGATAGCTTGTTAATAGCAAACCTTGAAAAACCATGAAAAAACCTGGCTGTTGGGTTTCGCCAAAACAATGCGAATCGCGGTAGCAACCTCCAACATTAGAAAACATTCGGCTTGGCTTCGGATTTTGAAACTCCAATCCTCCGCCCACACACGCTACGAAATAGGTACCAAACGCTCCCATGTTGAGTTTGTTTCATACCTGGTCATACCTCCTTTCATTGTGTGCAGGATTTTGGCCAATGAAAAATAAATCATCTCTAGTTCTGAGTTGAAATAACTCAGCAATCACTGGTCATCTGTCACCAGAATGTGCTGAAAGAAGTATTTGCTTAGCTCCGTTCATTGCTCCCCCATGATGTTCGGGCATTCTACATGACCCCAAGCTCCCTTCATCGCTGCAGATTCAACCTTTGGGGATGCCGGGATCCCTGGTGTGACCTTCAACTCTTCCATTTTAAGGCGTAGCTGTTTTGGAAGCCGATGGCACTGCCCTAAATTGGTCAAAATTGGTCAAAAGAAGTCAAATGTCACGAGATTTTGACACTCTTTGCAACAATTTTTTACTGACATCGACAGAAATCCAAGTTCCACATGTAAACCACCATCTTCGAAGAGGTGGCGTTAATTTGACCAATTGAACGGACCAACTGACTGTGATATGACGTGATTAAAACTTTTAAAAGAAGAGTGCACTGTACACTCATCTTGTGTTTGCATACTGTACACTTCCTTCTTAGAAACACGAAAAACACTCCAGCTGCCTGAAGTGAAATCTTCTGTACAGTTCTGTCTTGATCCTGTACACCTGAAGCAGAAATCGTCTACATTAATCAAGCTGAATCGAAACTTGCTCCAAAAAAGGTCAGCCGCACTGTTCATTGAAATTGTTGAACCATGGCGTCGACTATCACAGTCGAGCAGTCTTGAGGCTTAAACCCATCGCAGCATCCCGAAAAATCCTTTCATCCATGAGTCTCAATGTATTCCTGATAATCGGTCTGAAGTCCATATGCGCCAAAATGTCTTTATCAATATCTATCCCAGGTGCAATTTCAATAAGTTCCATGCCCTCTTTGGTAAGGGCAAATACACAGCGTTCGGTAATATAAAGCACTTCTTGGCCTCTTTCTTTGGCATAGTTGCCACTGAAGGTCACATGTTCCACATGTTTCAGGAACTTTCGCCTTTGACCTTCCCTTTCGATGCTAAGACAACCATCAGCAATTGCCACTTGCAATCCGCTAGCAGTAAAGGTGCCAACAAAGACCACTTTACGAGCATTCCTCATGTCGTTTCAAAGGTTTCAAAACATGTGTTGTGCTTTTCAATAATCGGGTCATGAACGGTCAATACGGTGCATATCCTTCATCTTTCAAAAAAAATCTCTCTATAACGGCGATGTGGAAGGGTGTGTGATGTGTTGTTAACAAAAAAAGTTCAAGCGCAAGCCAGGTTCTGACTGATGTTGATAGCACCACCAGCTCCTGTAAGTTTGCATCCAAACTTGCTGACATTGATGTTTCCCTGTCAGGGGTCAAAGTTGATAAACTTGGATCCGATTCTTCCCATGTTTCTGAAGAATTCATGGGAAATGCATAAAGGAATATATAGATTCTTTATACTGCAGAAGTTCATGTGTGCCTATAATCTATTCTATAGTAGTATTTGTATATATGTAATATCTATATGTTCTATGTATATATAAACCTGATTTTAATTTGTATGGCTTCTGTAGCCAGATGTGGGTCTCAGAATCAGGGGGCCCCGCCAAAAGATGCACCATTTGTGACTTGGGCCCGGAGTTCACATGTGGCTGAAACAAACTAAAGCGTTCACGTGAAATTTCAACATATTCACAGAGCCAGGGACCCAAAGTCTTGACATATCAGCCAATCAATCAAAACAAATCTATTGGGTGAACTTTCATTTTTCACCAACCTAACCTATAATACGTCACCCTGTCCTTCAAAAAAAAACGGCTCTCCAAACCCCGACCTCCGAATCAGATTGTGCCAAACCCAAGAATGCCAGATCCAAGCCTGACAGTATTGGAGACTACGTGGAATCTACATGAGGATTTCATCGTCCTGAAACGCCCTGAAACTCACCTCCCTTTAGTCGAGGTTCAAGAGACGCGGCTATCGGCGGTTTAGTTCACCCTCTGTTTAGAAGGACTTTTGGGGATGTGCTACGTCCTATAGCGAATTATCGGATCTTTTTGGGGGGACATACCAATTCAAATAGAGAAGGTTCGAAAAATTCATGCACCTATTGTATGCTAGGAATTTGTGGAACATCCAAAGATCTGTTTAACCACATCCTCCTCCTAAATTACCAGAAAGTCGATTTGCAATCAGCCGGCTTTGATCATCAAATCGATTCAAACTGACCATTTCACAGGACACCACACATATCTTGGGAGCATTTCAGTGGAAGGAAAAGCGAAGATGCCCTTGATGCGTTTTCTTTCTAGAAAGCCTGTCTAGTCAGGTATTTTTGTTCACAATACTAATAGTTTTAGGGCAATAGTAATACTATTGTTGATGGACAAAATCCGGCACCACCTGGGATGGTTAAAACCCTATAAATACTGGGATATTCATCATCCTTGGTGGTGCAGGATTTTGTCCATCAACAGTATTAAAAGAAGAATAGTAATGATGCCCAAATTTGTACACCCCTGAAATCTTGAAGCCATTGACCTTTCTAGAAGAGGAGAAATAAAACTTCCAAGAAACGTCCCTTTTTTTTTGAGAAACTTTGTTGCTGGGTGATTTACTTATCACTGGTGCCTTGAATGGTGCAACCTATTGAACTGAAATGTTGAACAAAAAAACAAACACCTGCCCCTCCGAAAACTAACATGACAATGAAAAACCCAACCATTTGAAGATGTATCTCCTATAAAAATGGTCATCTTCCATTATTGCCATGTTAGTTTTCGGGAAAATAACCCAATCAATTCTTCATCACTTCCAACCAAAAACGAAACTTCAGAGCTGCAACCGGGCTCCAACCCTACCTCCACCATCATAGAAATCAAACTGCGAGGGTTGAGCGATGAGGGCTGCCACATTGATCGCAGCTCCAAAGTTGGGTCGACCCGCAGGGATGCCACCAATGACCCCTGCGGAGTCAAAAGAGACCCTCCTTTTTACCTAGGTAATATATCTTCAAATTGTTGGATTTATGTGTTATATATGTTATATGTGTTACACATATGTTATATATGTTATATATGCTATATATGCTATATATATATGCTATATATGTTGTATATATGCTATATATGTTGTATATGTATATGTGTTGTATATGTTATGTATGTTATCTATGTTGTGTATGTTGTATATGTTATGTATGTTATATATATATGTATACATATTGTGTATGATGTATATGTTATATGTGTTGTAAGTGTTCTATGTGTTCTATATGTTACATGTGTTGTATGTGTTATATGTGGTATACGCGTTATATTGCTATACATGCTGTATTACAGATTCAGATGTTACATATTTTATATGTGTTCCGTATGTGTTGTATAATATAAGTTGTACAATGTTATATCCAAGATGTTCCATATGTTATAGATTTTTCTGAGTCTGATTGGGGTCGTCCCGTTCTTGAGAGTGGATATAAAAACTCTCCAAATTCCCGGCTCAAAGGTGGGTGAGGAATCCCAAGCAACTACCTCTGAGGCCTATGATATGCCCATCCCGTCTAACCAAAACCCCTCCACCGTTGAGTTTACCAAAAAACGCTACAACACATATGAAGCTATCCAACTAATGACTGGATGTCTGGTTTGGCAAGTCTTCTAGCAAAATGTCTGAGTGTAGAACCAACCTTCGACTCTTGTTGTCTGAACATTTCTCATCACTTCTCCCCCAACCATGCCATCTCTCCACTAGGTCTATAGACTGCACCTGGTTCTGCCGTCAAGGTCACGGAGTCCAATAAATCCTCCTCATTGGCGATGCGAGCAATGCCTTCTGGCACACCAACACCCAAATTCACCACGCACTTCGGTGTCAACTCCTTAGGTGTCTCATTCTTGTACTCTCCATGGGAAGGAGGGTACATATCCCACACACTTGGGAAATTTCGGAAAATCATCCACTCAAAAATACCTTGGGTGGGGATATGTTGGTTCCCAGAAGGGTATCTGTTTCATTAAGACTTTTTTATTTTGGCAATTGATAAGAATTGAGTACATGGCAGAATATCATGGAATATTCAAAAACGTTGCCTTTGAGACTGGATCTCCTCCCAACGCTTGACATAAAACAATTTTCGGAGAACCATGAGGGAAGCCTACAAGATCCTACAAAAATATGAGTTCTTCAGTGTGCCAAACCTTTTTGCAGGGTGTATGTCAATGGGAGCTGAGCATGCCTATATCCTCTTCCTCCCAACCAGAAAAAAAATGAAAAAAACACTTCTCTGGCCCGAGATTCCATAGCCGCACGCCGTGCAATGATTTTCCGCTCATTCATCACCATAGGCTTTAAAGTCTGTGTTGGCACCATGATCTTATGGCTAAACGCAGGGTTGTAGACTTCTGCGAAGGTTTGCCAATGGTTTTCCTGAAAGGGAACGAAAGGGGGCGCATAGAAGACTGACTGACTTGGGAAGCTTGTGAACTCCCAGTTGGTCGGCCCCAAGTGTCATCAATGGATTTCTCCTATCCAAACAGATGTTTCCCTTTCTGAAGGTCTTGAAGTTGGACTCAAAAAAACATGGGACCATTTCTCCACCAAAGTTCCGGCTTCGAAAGGACCACACAATCCACCAAGATGCCAGGGATTTTTACTTGCCTGGTGGAAGGGGGAGAGAAAATGGCTTCTGACTTCCCTCATCTAAAAGGTGTCTTTCAGTCTTAGTTGAAAGTTTCAAAGACATCTTGAAGGCAGATCAATGTCACCTGGACCTGGGCCTCGGGCCAAACTGAAGTAAAAGATCTGGGATTTCTGACTGCTATCTGCTCAAATAAAGGCAATCTGGCAATTCTCTTTGAAAAGTGAGTCACTGAAGTCTGGAATCCTCCTTTTCCCCCATATGTTCATGTCATCCTGTTGGTTTATTCCTGATGGGATCACCATAAGAACGTTGCACCAATAAACCCAAAAAACACACCCACCACTCAATTGAAGCTTGTACCCCCCTGACAACTTATATATTATGAAAGCTGAAAAATGATGCTTGGAACATGATTTTCTCCTGAAAGTGAAAAATGGAGGCAAATCGCCTGGGATCGAGGGATTTCACCGCAGCCAATCTCTCCACTTGTACCATGACTAAACCACCGGAGTTATGGGCTGCCAATGCCATGTCTAAGGATTCCAGGAATAAGGCTTCCTTCTCCATAGTGATGTTCCTTAACAACAGAGGATTCGTTAAATTGGTGGTTGTTATCCTCAAAAAAGTGTGATCTATTTGACACCACCGTGTTAGTGGAAAGTTTAACAACTCCCAAGAAAATGTGAAGAATCAACATGAATTGGAAAATACCAGTTCGAGTTATTTTGAGTTCATCATTCTTTCAATACGTTTGATCTTTGGAGTTGCAAAACGTATTCTTTATATGCCTCGGACTCCAAACTCCCAACAGGCCCCCGATCCAAATGTTCATCAAATATGGTGGCTAAAATGCCTATAAGTAGTGAGCAATTCAGATGTGAAGAAAAAAGTTTCGGTGGTCGTCTCCAGTAGTCTAAGATAGTAGCCGGGAAAATACACGAAGTAAATATGGATGCTTTGACGGAAAAAGGGTGGTTTCAATCCAGGGACATGTCCATATGCTAGTTTACTGGTACCTGGTAGCGCCAAAATCTGGGTAGGTACAGTTCCCTTCAATATCCACAAACAACCGGGGTTGTCGTCACTGCTCAATTTGACCACAGCATTTCTTGCCAGCAACATGTCTATTGTACATATGTATTCATACAGCATGTGCAATATATATATATTGCATATTCCCAAGCAGTTTATATGATTTTGAGGATTCTGGGGCCCAAAAACTCTCCTCTAGTGGGGGGAAGGTTACCTTCATCTCCAGCTCCTTAGCTTTCCCAATTCGTCCTTTGAGTTAGCGGATTTCCCAGGCTTCAAGTCGTCAAGTCTCCCATCCATATCTGCAGTTGTGCCACGGAGTAAAGCCACATGCAATGGCCAGGTCTTATAGGCTAAATAAGTTTCACCATCAAACCTGACTTCATAAAAAAGGTGGTGACTTAGCTGGAAACCCGAAACAAACAATATTTATAAAGGGCAATGGTGACATCCTAGAATTTGGGTCTATGTGGAAGGCAACATGGGCAGACTCGCCCGAGACTCGCCCAAATCTACCGAGATCGCGATTTCTGAGAAAAAAAAAGTATCTGAACGAAAATCCCTTTTCTAGCATGCCGCACGTGTTGCTCCCTGAAATGCTTCGCTTTGACAATGGTGGCATATTCAAACACTGGAACATTGGAGAGTTTAAAGATTTGAAAAGAACTGCAAAACCTTGCAACAGACAAAGAGAACTTACTGCATCCTTTTGTAGGAAATTCGGTGAAAAAGTCCTTCAAACGACATCATATGGCACATCATCTCCAATCTGTACTGCTTCCAAAGCACTCAATGCGCTCCACAATCTCTTCAGTGGTTGCAGCATTCATCCGACCACCACCATACAGTGGATCTACAAAGGTATGCATACCTGAAGCATTCCAAGCATTCTAATCACCATCAGCGCAATCTGACACTCTTGTACTTCGTTTCGCCACCAGAACAGCCACCAAACCCTATTCCAGGAAGAAAATTTAGTGCACCACAAGTTTATATGTTTGATACCACATTCTCATTCATGGTATATGTTTCTCTTGTATCTTAAATGGTCTTTTTTCGACCCTGTATTTCTGAAGGATCTTTTTAGCAAATCTTCAAGGCCCAAGTAGCCAACTTTGCTAATGCTTCGAGGTCGTTTTGCGGCGATATCTCGGAAGAGGTGCGAGATCACGCCTTGTGGAAGGTTATATGCCTGGCGCCAACCATCAACCCATCTGAAAGGCCCAAAAAAGTTGTTCTTGGTAAAAACCATGCTGGAAGATGTTTTGCTGGATGCAAATTCAATAAACATGTACAGTAATGAAAAGTTGAATCCAAAATCATATAGAGATTTGATTGAAAGTTTCAATTCGGGTAAAACCTAAGATCTCAGCTTCGGTCAGTACCTCGAGCACTCGTACAAGGAAGGGATTTTGTCAAGTTGGCAAGGCTGAGATTCTTGAGAACTATCCACAAATCGTATTTTCAACAAAGGTCTCCGTGTGAAAAAAAATCCATCAGACTCTTGAAAATCTGTGACATATGACTGTGAAATCAAGTCGAACTGCACATCTCCAGATGGTCAAAGTTACAAGCTTCAGGATTTCCATAGAATTTTAGCATAAATGGATTAAAACATATCTAAACAACTACAGTTTCAACAGAAATCACGGTCCAAAAATTCACAGGGACCACATCCACCATCCGGTGTTTTAAAACACCGGCGATTGGGGGATTCCATTGGAGCTCCAACTCTTTGACACTTGACGTTTCCAATCTGTGGTGACTCGTGAAACTGATACAGTGAGGAAAAAAACAATCCTGAAGATGAGCCACGTTTTGCGGACCCCGAGGTGACTGGTGTTCGGATGTATCAAGGGAATCTTTCCCTTTTCGAGTACCCCCCTCCCCCCCAAAAAAAAAAAACTGACTAGCTGGAAAATCCGACCAATGAATGAGTCGATGTGTTTCCCAAATGAAAACTACGGATTTAGATCCAGCCAGTCATGTGATCGTTTTCGAGGGGAAAATTATTCATTGTTGGACTTGCTCATCCTTAATGCCGAACGCATCAATGCAATCCCCATCCTTGGAGGAGATTTCAATGCAGCCATTGGTGCGCCGCAGGTTGGAGATGATTTGTCATTGGTAGGTGCATGTGGAAATGGGGTGCGAAATCACAGAGGTGCACTTTTCGGTCCATGAATTCCATGAATTTCACCAACCCTAAGAAAAAAAGGTGGCTATTTTGGATGACCCCTTTTCCCTTACTATACAGGTTCGTTTACCAGTCCATTGGAGGGTCAAATGATTCTTAGGGAACCTGAAAATGAAGCCGGCGGTTTCTTGTTTGTCATACCCTCCTGGAAACTAACATATCCCATTTTTAAAGGTACTTTTGAGTCGATGATTTTCCGAACTTCCCCAGGTGGGATATGGGTGTTTCCAAAAATAGTGGTACCCCCAAATCATCCATTTTCATAGGGTTTTCCATTATAAACCATCCATTTTGGGGTACCCCTATTTTTGGAAACACCCATATGATAATTCCCTGGTGGGTACCTTGGATTCCCCCACCTCTATTTGATTCCTTATCGCCAGCTCTCCAAACTTAGGCACCTCGATGGGTAGGATTCTCGCTTGGGGAGTCTTGTTGAATCGTTGCAGTGAAGGATCTTCCGGAAGTGAAGCTACAAATCAAACATCTTACATCTTGAAGATTCACTAAACATATTCATGTAATGTTATCTACAAGATAGTCATATTAAGTGATACTACAGTATATTGATAGATCATCTGGATGGCATAATGTCATAATTCACCAACTTGAACTTTCCCTTCGCTTCTGAGGGGAATCCTGTACTAAACTACTAAACCCTGTTACATTGCTCAGACCAGGGAGGTCGTTATAATTTCCACGGAATCCCTTCGAGGCGAGATATTTTCATCCGGTGTTTGCTGTGAGAAGAGATGCAGCTTTGATCACGCATTACGCTATTTTTTGATATGAGCTGGTGCTTCAATGGGAAGAAAACATATCAAAACATCAAATGAATGGACCAAACAATCTGAGCCAATGAGATGATATTTCAACAACCTGCAAAACCCTGACACATGTGTGGAGACTGCCTTACAAATGAGAAGTACCATTCTTGATGGTTTGTGGCCAGGCCCTTCATAATTTAACTAGCATAGCAGCATAACTACTATATCTATCATAATATAAGGCCTCAAATTTGGTGGCTTTGAAGTCTCAAACATCGCATAATTCACCAACAGGAAGTCATTTGAGCAGTTCCAATTTGCAAGCCAAAGAGCAAGGCCCCAATGACCACCAACAACACGCTTCACTAGACCTGGATGGCTGAAATGATTTGCCCCTTTTGCGTTGCCATCACCTTGACCAGCAGCATACATCAATGTGAGATTACCTCAGTGAAACGACACAGACGTAGAAACCTGAAACTGAAGGGGAGGATACATGTTGTCGTATTTTTACACACTAAAGATTGTTCAGGAATAGATACCCAAAATGATGTGCCTTGGAAATGATAACCCCCTCTTTTTCAATGTGGCTATTTGGGGTATCTTTGTTAAAATTCTAGGGTTTATCTATTGCTGAATTTCAAGTTGCCCGATTTCTTCAAGGGAATTGACACTCTGCAAAGCTGTTGAACAAAACATGTCTGAATTGTTTCTCTGTCTTTGAGCTTGATCTTTAACATTACATTACATACATACCTGCTTGATCCTCTTTAATAACAGCACGTACATGCTGTAGTTTTTGTTGCGTCCTAAAAATCCAATGGGATTATTATGGCAACCCTCAATTTGCAGCCTTTTTCCCAAACAAAATCCCCGCACAGACCACAAGAAACAAACATCATTTTCATTCACAAATTCCACAATAAATTCAGCTATGTCATACCAAATACACATGGGGCCAGGAGAACAGAAAGAAATCTCCCTAACATGCGCTGAGATTGGAACCTACCAGAAAAGACACAGTACTTCCCCAAATCGCTCCCGCATTAGAATTTTTTTCCGCATCAATTGCTTCACTTCCGAAACCAGCCTTCACCTGAGGGAAAGTTTGGCTTTTGTTTCTTCTTCTCCCTATCAAGTCTCGGAGATCTTTTTCCGGGTTTGTAGACAAACCTTAGCTGTTGCTTCCCAACGACTCAGTCTAGCTCCAACCAAAGATACGTGGCTGACCGGTTTCCTGGAAGCGTTGCTCTACCGCCAGTGCCAACTCTTCTGGAAAGCCGATGCCAACGAAACCACCTGTTTTCGTCTAGAAACAACGAAGATGTTGGAGCGGGCAGCGGGAGATTCCCTTACACAGGCCGTATCCAAATTGCTTGCATGGGTCAGTACCTACCATTTGAGGTAGCCTAAAACTGTTGGTGATGTACCATTGAGAAGTATCAGAAGTGCTTGTTTTTTTCCAAATAAAGATCTTTTGTATATGCAGATTACTCATATGTCCAAACACAGACTTGTATATGTATGTATCTACATTTACAATACATGTATACGTTGGCCCATAACCTGATTCAACACGATTCAACTACAGTGAAAAGGAACCATGATCAATGATCAATATAAAATAGCAAAACAAATGCCCTTGCGAAAAATAAATGCGCAAAAGCTCAAAAAAGAAGAGATGGAAACACTGGGTTTTTTCCCTTAGGTGTTTCATTTTTGTTCACGAAGATCTATTGAAAAGGTGTGTGGAGCACATCTCAGGCTCACCCAGTCATGTTCTCACCTTCTAGCTCCAAGTACCAACTAGCAAATCATCCAAAAACACTTGACAACCAAAAAGGTTGAGATATCCCTTTTTGTGTGTGTGTGCCAGAAAAATGGCTATTCTTCTGTTGCAAACTATTTCTTTCAAAAAAAAGAAAACAACCTGAAACCTCATATTGGTGTCATTTTTCATAATCCTTAGTGCTCACCATTTTGCTATTGGTTCGTGGTGCCTGTGGCAATGGTACTCCCATCTCGAATCAGTGCTACGGCATCTCGCGCCGAGAAGACTTTGCCCAATGCCATCGTGTCGCACTTAGTCGTTCGGCTTGGTTGTCTCGAGCCGCACAGCTAACCCACCCGGGACCCACCGTGACATGGGCAACCAGGACCAGGCAATCCTGGTAAAGTAATAAGCGTCCAATCGAAAGGCTTGTTGTAAGCCTTAAAGCTTTATATCACTATATGTATCTACATTACTGGCTTTTGACCTGTAACAATGACATTAAATAACCTGGGCTTTTTGAACACTGCTCAATATGTATACATAGATAGATAGACATGCATATATTATAATATATTATCATTATGTGTATATATATATACACTTGCTTTTCGTCTTTGCATAGCTTTCACCCCACAAAGAAACGCCAAGAAAAGTCTGAAGAGTTCCCAAATAGAAGAAAGGCAGGGGTGGATGTTTAAAAGTTTCTTCCAGAGGGATATGGAAACACCAGCAACGAAGCATCCTAAATCGCGCTGACAGAAGGTCACCAGCGCCATGATCAAGTGTCTTGATCTTGTTGATTTTTCAAACCAAAAAAATCTCCCCAGCCAAAAAAAAAAGATCCAATTTGGCTACTTTGGCTACTGACTCTCTCCACTAGCACGTGCAAATCTCAGAACCAAGATCAATGTCTCTGATGCCGGAGGTACCGCCCCTTGAATCCAAATGATAAACTGAAATGATCGCGCTGATAGATGAAGTTTTTATGTTCAACCAAATCCCCATGATTGGATATAATTGGCAGATTACAGTGCAAATCAACAAACTTAACAAGCCAATTTCAGTATTTTCTGTCAGTTTCTTGGGGTTTTAGGCCTGGTGTGTCCACCACATAGCGACTGGGGCTGTTGGTGATGGCGCGTTTCACTGCCTCACAAACATGTGCCAGGAAAGGGTTCGGCTCGCTTCAGCTCAGAGTTTCCAGTGTTGAAAACACCATGAGGGTTGAATGACAGGGATTCTGGGATATCAAAACAGTCGATTTTAAGATCCCATGATTCTTCTGGGAGACATGGCCCCTCAGCTTGGGTAGTTTAGTTTGGGTATTTCACCTCTTCTGGGGAAAAAAGTCGAAGAGAAATCGTGTAATTCCTTCCAATGCAATGTGAAATATCTAAAAATGTTCCATTTCTTCTCACTTCCCTCAGTTTCTCTGCATCTCGATGTGAGCCAAATTCTCTCAGGTTTTCAAGCCAAACTCAACAAAAGCCAGCCTCTTTGGTGATTCCTTTGCGGACCTTGCAGCGCTGCTTTTTTGGGGGGCCAACCCAACTGCTTGTAGTGGCTTTTGAGGCATCCCGGCCGCAATTATTCTTCATCAACAAAAACCACAAATGCTTGCCAATGATTGCTTTGGTTTTTAAGCCAATGATGTATTCTTTCAGCCTTCCCCAACCAGTTTTTTCAGATCAAGTGCTGTGCCATTCACAAAAGCAATGTCTCTTACATGCAGCGAAAAAAATCATTCCACGATCTCCCAGATCAGGGTTGAGATGATATATATTGCCCATGGATTGGCCGCCAATGCCAGAAGGGAGGGTGAGTGCTTCCTGAGTGTCTCACCGTTACTAAACATTAAAAAGAAAACCCTGCCCCCGATGTCCGCGAAGAAAAGAAAACACCAATGAAATCAAAATCCTTAAAGACCAAACTGGAGAATCAATTTTTTGAACCTCCTATCAAGCGGTTGGATTCTGTGCGGCAGCTTGGATTTTTTTATCCCTTCATCATCATTCTTTCCAAGCCCCTGATTCCTGGCTTTCTGCAACTTCCTTTCACCAACACGACCCCTCTTCATAAACAGTGCTTCGACACCAGTGCTGTCTTCGCAGTGCGACTTCCCTTGTCCTGGTGATCGCAAGACCAACTTGCCCCGCACCGCCCCCCCAACCCAGACTTTCCGAATGCTCCTTGACCGGAAATAAGGGTCTCACTGGGACTCACAGTATGAAGGTAGAATGGTGGGCAAGATTCCTTTGTTGAACCCTATTGCTTTTCGGTTCTTGGGTGGAAACGTGAATCATTCTTGAAAGAGTTCCGGTGAAACCCTTGTCCATGCATTATGCTCAGCTGCTCCATATTGAAGCTGCACCAACATGCATACAGACAACGACGCATTTCAAATTGGCGATGGTGATCTTTTGGGATTCTTCGTTGAATCTTCCGTTTTGCCATTTGATTCCTCGTGTAGAACATCATCAATTTGTTGTCTCAATCCAATGTTCCTTCCTGTATTTTCAAAGTTAAGGGTCTCAGAATCTGTTGTTTCGGCATGTACTAAAAGCAATCGTTTCTAAGGATCCCTCGTTAAACGAGACATGCCGACATCTCACCTGCGACAAAATGCCAAAGACGATCAGCTCGGTACAGACAGTTCCAAAGCCTGCAGTTTAACCATCGCATCTCAAACAGTTGGATGTCTAGACAAGTAAAGCCATTGATCAAACTGATGCAATGATGATATTTTTTCTTGGTGCCCAAAGATGGAGGATTCTGCTTCTCGTGACAAGTGACTTGGTATCAATCATTATTAATCACCCCAGAATAGGCCAATTATATACCAGGTCTGTATGGTCGGAGGTCGTTTTTGCTATATTTCCACATATTTCCCATGATTTTCCCTTCATTCATCCAGCTCACCTTTGTTGGGAAGGCCATTCAAGCGGCCTTTTAAGCGAAGGTGATAATCTTCACTTCAAACTGGGATACCAAGCTGCGTCGAACTGCTTCCTCTTGAGCAGCATAGATCACATTGATGGCATCTTCCCGAAAGCGATCGAAGACCTGGGTCTTCCCGAAAACATGGGTCATGTTGACAAGGATTTCGATATAAACGGTAAGAAAAGAAACAGCATCGAAAAAAAAAACACTCGACTTTTTAGGAGCATTGCGGCTCCGGGATTTGTTGCAGATCAACGTGACTTTTTGATCTTTTGGGGTAAACCTTCACCTACAAATTATGAAATGGGCTAAATTTCAACTGGAAAAAAGCCAATAGCTGAGACTTATCATGTTGGCCCATTCCAAGCAGCAATTTGCTAGTGCTGCAGTGCTGCCTTGCTATGAGGCGTACAGGCTAAGTGTGTCTGACAGCTCCAGCTGTCCCAGGGTTTTTTAATGGAAATCTCGACTTCACGTATACACCCTGATTTTTTTTACACTCGAATAATTGCAAAAAATGATACCCTCCCTGAAAAATAGATTCCTGGAAAAGGAGATTCCTATTGGAAACCACCATTTTTAGGGGCTATGTTAGTTTTCAGGGGTGTAAAATTCACCCGTTTCATGTTCTAATTTGGGAAAGACGAAAGTCACCCTTCCATCCGTCGGAAACTTTCGGGAAATCTGAGAGTCTGGCCCTGCGCACGGTGCCACGCACCTGGGATGAAAAAGCTTGGAATTTATCATTAGGATCACTGAGGTACCCTCCAGGAAATTAACATATCCCACCTGGGGAAGTTCGGAAAATCATCTTCAAAATGCCATTTTTGGGGGGATATGTTAGTTCCCTGGAGGGTATTTTATTCACAAGAAGTAAATAAGACTTTGGTGAGGTTACTAATACAATGATGTAATTTTCAATTCATTAAATTACATCGGGAGGGTATCAACCGAATTCTCCTGGAAGGGATGAACTCCGACACTATCTCTCACAGCATTTTGAAAAACAGAATGAGTTCATTATCCTTCAGTAATTTAACATTGCAATAGAATTGAAAATCTACAGTAGTGTTTCCTCTTCAAAAATGACATGTTCATTGAAATGTCCGTTTTGGGGGATCTCAACTCAACTGCAAAAGAACACCAACAATCATCCTTGCACACCTTGCGAAAAGACCATAGGCTTGCACACCAAAGAAACGTGCAAACCAAGTGCTGTATTCTGCGTTCATGATGTTCATGGCTCGGCTATTTCTTTCTTACGAGGTTTTCCCCTTAGCCTCCTTAACACCTATTGTTTCCTCCGTTCTCCACAAGAATATCCACCGAGGATGCGGCGGATGAAGATGTAGACGCACCTGGTCACGAGTCATTCAAACTTGGCACTTCAAACCTTTCAAGACACCAAGCGGACGAACTACACCCCGGAAAACTAACATGACAATGGAAAAAGAAGCATGAATGAAGATGTATCTCCTATTACAAAAATTCCGATTTTCCATTGCCATGTTAGTTTTCCGGGGTGTACATTCAATCACTAACCTAATACAACATCAACATATCAACCAAATAAATTAACAAATGTACTATATAATTAGTTGACGCTGCTGAAGGATTCTTAACCCCCCCCACCCACAAAACAAACTGCTACTAGTACTTAGTAAAGAAGCGATTTGGGGGAAGTCTCGTGGGACTTTCCACCCCCGCCTGGACGTGAGCGCCCCTGCAAGCGCCTGGAAAAAATCACGGTTTTTTGGGGCGGCAATGAACATCTCAACCAAGCTGCCTTCAAAAAGACCCGTTGGACCATGTTTTGATCAGTCTTTTTTGCATGTGTGTGTCCTTGCCGGGACTGAATTTTTGAAGGTGATGTTTCAACAATATATGTTCAATTCTGTAGGCTGCTTCTTTGGTGAATTCACTGATTCACCAAGTCAAGTGAGATGTGCACTGAAAAGAAGTGTTTAAAGGAATCCTCCTTGGTTCTGCCATGGGTTTGGAAATTTACATGATAGGATGTCCCATTTGTTCAGTCGAGATCAATGGCTTGTAGTTAACTATAGGGTTCAGCCTTGATCTACCCTGGAAGAAATCCGGTAAACTCACCAGTTGATATGTAGTTTATCAGTTTATCTCATTACTTACAAGGTTTATATATATCCCAGGTGGTGGTTCTTTGGGATTTCTGAAGCATCAACAGTTTGATGTTTCTCTCGAAGCAGATTCACGTCATCAGCATCACCCCCTGTCATTTCGATTCAGGCCGTGCCATGCCTGGCCGCATAGAGGGTAGCAGCCACACCTGCGCCCCGGGAAGGGTGGTGGATCCACCCCAGGCCAGAATTAGCTAAGCAAAACTGCAGTTTGGTCAAGTTACTGGCTGCCACGATGGGACCCTAAACGACTTCAGAATTTGGAGAATATCTTAAACCAACAAAATTCCGTGATGTGAATTTTGTGGAATTTTTATGTCAACCTCAAGTTAGAAAAAAAAATGCTCCAATTTTCTGGTGGAAAAAAAACCAGAAGAATCCGAATTCGAATCCTTGCAAGCTGAGGGTGAACCCTGGGCGGTTGGCAACCCATCCATCAGGCCTAGGCCACTCTGAAGTCCAAAGCTTCGATGCCCTGGGCGGACAACAGCTCATGGCATACGACTTGGTAGCTGAAATCCAGAGAAGCTAGCTGATGGTTGGTGTTTTTCCCCATGATTTATGGATGTTCATGCGTTTTATGTGTGTATATTTATGGGTGTATGTACAGTATATATATATATATGTGTGTGTGCGCATGTATACATACATATGTATCATATGTGTATCCTTTCCGCCCGTGGTGCAAGATTGGACCAGCATCAACAGTTCCATGGCATTCCATGGCATCTGAATATCTTGCTCAAGAAACCCCCTAGCATTAGACACTAAGAAAAGAATGAATGGATAATATGATGATAAGTTGCAGATTAGAGTGACTTTTGGTATTGTGACAGTAGTCACCTTCTAACGACTGGGATTGCAGCCAGAAGCATGCTTTGGAAAATTGGGAGGTAAGTCTATGGAAACTCTCTCTCTGCCATCCAAAGAAGTATGCCATTTTTCATTCAAGATCAGACTTCAATCTTACCCAAAGTCCAAAAGAAGACATCAGGTGCATCAGTGCGGACTAACTCCCTTGTTGAAGCCACATTTTGCCACCAGGTGTGTTTTCTTGGAATTACTCCTAGTGTTTTGTTTGGGCCACTAGCATAGGCTTCACCTTCACCTTCAGATTTTCACCCCCCAAGGATTGCCTGCAGCGGTCGAATTTCCCGAAGGTACCGAAGGCCCACCGAGCTCAGCCGATGGAAACAAACGTTGCGTTTGAGGAAGTTCCGCCTAAGGTTGAAGGATTCCCCCCAGGGTGAACCAGTGAAGGGATGGTTGTGGAGGAGCTTCCTTTCTTCCTTCGTCATCATTCTCAAGTTCCAGCCATTAGTTTTTAGGAGTGTGGTGAGTCTATTTTCCCGCAAGCGACTGATCCAGAAAAGTGCATGCTTCATAATGAGTCCTAGAATAGAGATACTCAACCCCTTGTACCAATGGTGCCTCAACATCACCTCCTGTTGTTTTGTCCAAAGGGCGTGAGGGCTTGGGCTTGAGGGTGGCCGTTAATTCCGGAAACATGGGTCGAAGCCGGAAACATAAAAGTACCTAAGTACATTCTCACATGCTTCATACGGCACGTGCCACACCAGCCACACCATCCAAATCCCCAACCGAGTTGGCTGCCCTGACGGGAAATGTCAATGCCATGTTGTCACTAAGTTGATGGACAAATGTACCACATCCGACACTCAAGTGGTGTAAAAGGGCATTTTCTGCAATGTACAAGTTGAAACTGCTGCGAGAAAACACTGGGAGTTTGGATGAGTTTTACAAACTGAGTGTCAAGGAACACATCAACTCCACTATGTTTTTTCATGAACCTTTCCACTTGCTTTGCTTGCTCCATGATCTTGTCTTAGATGGTCCTTGTAGATTGCATGCCGTTCCTTGCATTTCCAATTTGTTTATCGGGTTTTCCTGGAGAATTTTGTGCAACATTCGGGTGTTTCTTGGGTCACAGGGCAACCCCTTGATCAACACAAGGCAACCGGAATCACTGCCAAGGCTGAAGGGTTCACCCCAAGTAATGATGAGGATGACGAACACGGACCCGACCGAATCTTGTTGTTTGTTGATTCATACTTTCATCTGACAAACAAACAAAAATCGGGGAATCCTCTTTGTGGCCCACACCATTTTTCCACACCGAAATTCATGTTGTTGCTGTCTCATGGTGTCAAAAATCCAGCAACAAAAAATCCGCGCAACATTTTGACACTACTCTTCCACACACCATTCCACTCTCCGTCTCCTGGTCTGTTCCAGCTACGATTGCTGAGGACCAGGGCTGACCATAAAGGCAAAACACCCGAAAGCACACACAACTCTTAGCGGCTCGGAATCTCCCCGAAACAACTGAAGCTTCAGGTAACGGGGAAATTCCTTAAGGCTCATGCGGGAAAAAAACATCTTTAAACAAATATAAGTCAACAAATATCCTGGATGCTGCCTAACTTCATGCTGAATCTCTGTGGTTTCTTTTTTTTTTGATGGAAAAACAAATGTTGAAATGTCACCAAGAAAGATGTACCGACTTTCCAACCGTAGATGGCACCTGCCTACGGACCATGGGTTTCCTGATGGCCGTGTATTACCATCTACGGCCGTAGGATTTGTTTCGGGCCGTTCGCCGAACGTATGGAAAGCATGGGGGTCGTGCAAAAAAGCAACGGGGTCCACGACAAATTCTGCAATTGATGCCTTGTATTTGCATATTCATAATGTATAGATATTATATATATATATGTGTATATATATTGTGTGTGTGGAAGAATCGATGATGTCGAATGTAAACGAAATTGCGTGTGTGTGTGTGTGTGAATGTATGCATGTATGTACCTACGCACCTACGTATACGTACCTACGTAGCTACGTACGGGAGCATGCTTGTATGCATGTCTACATTTCCTACTGTACAAATGTGCGAACGTATCTATGTGTGCATGTATGTCCATGTCTGCAGGTACGAATGTTGGAATCTATGAACGTATCTATCTGTATGTGTGTATATACGTGTGCACAATACGTACATATGGATGGATGGATGGATGGATGGATGGATGGATGGATGGATGGATGGATGGATGGATGGATGGATGGATGGATGGATGGATGGATGGATGGATGGATGGATGGATGGATGGATGGATGGATGGATGGATGGATGGATGGATGGATGGATGGATGGATGGATGGATGGATGGATGGATGGATGGATGGATGGATGGATGGATGGATGGATGGATGGATGGATGGATGGATGGATGGATGGATGGATGGATGGATGGATGGATGGATGGATGGATGGATGTGGATGTGTGCATGTGTGTACGGCTGTATGTCAGTATGTCAGTATGTCAGTATGTCTGTATGCATGCATGCATGTGTATCATGTAAATGCGAGATACTGAGTATCCAAATCTAGAAAATATCTGTCGGTATAACTGTCTATGTAGCCGTCATATTGATATTAGATATGATATACAGTAGATGGACAAAATATTCAAACCCTGGACAAGTAATTGGAATGACACCCCCATCCCCAAATGTAAATGTTAAACAATTGTGCGTGACACGTCATGCTGGGGGAGTGATTTCTTTTGTCCACCCTTCTCAACCTTTGAAAGAGAAAAATAACTTTGAAATTTGGGGGGCGTGGGGGGTTAAGAAATTTGGGGGGCATGTGGGGTAAAGTTGTCCAGGGTTTGAATATTTCGTCCATCTACTGTATGATAGCATCTTTGGTATGTAATTCCATATCAACATGTTAAGCAAACTTCTCGCAATCCTCTATGTTTTTGTTGTATCATTGAACCCCCTTGGAGTGTGCATTTGTATCATCCAGAAACGCCATTCTTCTGGGGCAGTTTGGATAGTGAGACCTCGGAGACCCTCCAATAAGGAGGGGGTAGTAGCTCAGATTAGGAGAACCCATTCAGATTGGAGCACTCACTCAGCCTCTTCACTCTTGGCTTGTCCTGCAAAAGTAAAAAAGTCTCTCCGGAAGTTTCAGAAATTGCAAAAAAGGTGAGAAGTTTTCTATGTCGGCTTTGCCATGTCGGCTGGATATCTGGATATTAAATATCAATCTCTTTTCAGAAATTGACATTGCCACGTTAGTGTGGGAAAGGAGAACATCTTGAAGTATTTTATGGTTATCACCTGGTGAGATGAGCATCCAAGTTACCACAAATATGTATTCCCTGTTCAAGATCCAAAAGGGTTGAAACTAAATCAGCAAGAATCTCCTAGAACTTGTAAAAAATGCCTCAATCTTGTCATAATATTCCCAAGGTTTCAATGTTGGGATCATTTTCCAGTGGAATGGTCTGAGGGACATCCTCCAATTCCATTTGCTCAGTATTCCAGGATTTCAATAGCAAGAACCAAGCCCATCCTAAAGAGATGTGCAAATCCATTGAAACATTGAAACGGACTGTTTCCCGGCCACGTCATCCCCGTTGATTTTTTTTTTTGGTTCACGGGACTCCTTCACTCTGGTTCCCACGAGTCAGCAATGATAAACGAATGGCTCGTTCATCCTGCACGAAAGAGGTACTTATATACATATATATAGACGTCCAAGCTAATTAGTATCAAGATAGTATCTAAGTTGGGGTATATTTCCCAGAAGTCATTTTCTGGCTCCCCTAACTGCGGTCACTATCCTGGACCTCTAAGTCCGACATGTTGGAGTTCGATTGGAGTGGCAGGAGAAAAATCCTACAATGGCTGGAAGTCTTCGACATGTCCGAAAATTGTGGCTTATGTAAAGGAAGCCACTGCAGTGCTACGATTTCAGAAGCATCTGTGAAGCATCCAAATGTTTGAAAGATGATAAGATACTACTTACCCTATCTAAAGTCTGCTACTTCAACCCTTGCAAGTCGCCTTGAATATAAATTCAATAAACCACATGACTTCATCGCAGTGTTCTCCAAATAAATTAGGTGCATCTTTCCAAGCCTTGGCTACCAGGTACCACAACTAGGCCTTCAACTTCTTAGATTCTTAGATTGGAGCATTGGAGCTGAAGTCTGCCAAATGCAGCTACCGGCTGTCCTGCGCACTTCCACCTACTGGCAGCTGATTCAATGAATTGGCCTTCCGCCGATTCAAGGCACTTTTGAAAAAAAACACGAGAGGATGTCATTGTTGGATTTCCAACAACAACAACAACAACAACAACAACAACAACAACAACAACAACAACAACAACAACACAAACCGACCATGGTATATCAAGCTGTTTCACCAGAAAATAAATCGGAGACATCGAACCCATCTACGTTTTTTTTCGCACTCGATGAATATCAATTCCAGGGATCCTCCAGAATGAAGGAAGGAAGAAACCACCAATTGCCCCAAAGAAAAAAAAACATAATTCTTTTAATAAGGTGAGTTTTTGTTGCTAAGCCTGTTGGTTTTTTGGGGATGGAAACCGGAAACTCCATACCGGTATCTTTTGAGGGACCTACGTTTTCTTTCGGGGGTCAAATTCATGGGGTTTCGTGGCGTTACCGTGACATCATAGGGCCCTAAGGCGACGACAGAAGCAGCTTGATTCGGATCTTGTTGGGCACAAAGGGTCAGCACTGTGCGTCCCATCTGGATGGAGATGTTGACGCCTGGAGTAAGGTCGTCGTTTCTGCTGCAGCACATGATTTTTTTTGTCCTACGAATGGTATAACTAAAACGATGGGTTTTCGGGGAGAGAAAACACTTATCATTATCATTATCCATTTATATACCTTTTATGACAAATGGCCCTTTTTTCATGGCCCCCCAAACTAGACGCCAGTGACAAGAGTTCTTAGCAGACCTGGAGTCGATTGGGATTCCAACTCTATGCAAGGGCCCCAAAAACTGGACACCTAGGGATGCATGCATGTTCCAAAATGGAAGGGCATGCAGGAAAGTGTCACGAATTCCGGATAAGAGATGGTCATCTCAAAAATCTTTGGTGTTCAGGTTTCATTTCTCATTAAAATTCCTTAATTGAACACCAAAGCCCTAAGCACGACTTGTTGAAAAGGCTCCGTATACTGGGCTATTTTACCCCTGCATGATTCAATTGTGTCGTCAACTAATGAGGGTTTGGGTCACACCTCCCCCCGATCTTTCCTACCTTTCACACTGGGTCCATCCCCTTTCACGTCCTACCTGGTTCAAGCACTCGAGGCTTCTTCATAGCTACTAGTGTGCCAAACTTGGAACTGTTGTCCTACAGTTTCAAGGAAAGAGAACATCCAACATCAAACATCACAGGCGCGATCATGGACCATCCAGGCTCAAATTCCAGTGGCTGTACTTAAATCAACAGCTTGTTGGCATTTCTGTGTGACTGTATGAATTCTCCAGTATTGTTTCTCAGCCAGAAAAGGACATGCAAATTCATGGTCAAGTCTAGCTGCACCAACATCCATTGCTGGGAACCTGCTGAACTTCACCCTCGTTCCAACCCCTTTCCAAGTGCTTCGAGACCCCACGGTTCGTCGTTGTTGTCAACAAGGACACCGACACCCATCCTTCTAGAAAATTGACGCTACCCAGAGAAGTGAAGATATGTGAAGATACTGGAGAATCAAGATGTATAGAGCAGAATATCATTCCCCAGCAAATTTAAGTTTCCTCTCATAATCATAGCTCCATGGTAATGGAAACTAGTCCTGGAGGCATCCCTTTTCCCACATCAATGATTGTGGGAGGAAAATTTCAAAAAGATGACACAACACGGTGCCAAAGAAGCTGACCATGTTTGTTTGCATCTCCCACATCATTATTAAAAGCAATGAACGGCTAATTCTAGAATTTCTATAGCCATCAGAATCATTCATCACTAAATGAGAGCACTTTCAAAAACATGTCATCGAAAAGAATTGCCTGCTTGCTCTTTGACGTCAAGTTCATATAGCGGCAGTTCTTTGTCTCGAGAAAAAAAGTTACAGTACCCCCAAACCGGTGCGCCAAGTCCTGCAACAAGAACTGTCCCTTACCTAAGCCACTCTAGTGCCATGGAGAGTTTCGGTAAAGAAGCTATGCAGTTTGTGCGTGTGTGTGTGTCTCAGTATACTCTGGTATAATGTGTATAACATGTATCATATTCATATATTTGTACAACATATAGATAGCTAGATGGGGAGATAGGGTGCTAGACAAACAAACGGATTGATTGAGTAATTGAAAAAACTCTGGTTGGTGGTTTCAACCCATTTGAAAAATAAAATATGCTCGTCAAATTGGAGTTTTCCCCCCATTTTCGAAAATCCTGAAACCACCATCAAAAAATACACTGGTTTCCCTCTCAGAATGAGCCATTTTAAGTGGATACTTGGGGCTTCATGTCTAACAACAAACATTGGCGCAAAGCGTCATCCCCAAATGCACTGTTGCTTCAATCAAAAACATCAAAAACATCTTCTTCTCAGTCTCACAATTCATAATCGCAGTGAAAAAAAACAGTTATTTCCAATGAACCAGATCGAGATTCACGAAGATTCACACAAATCTTCCCATTCTTTTTCCCACTTTGAGTCATACGTCATACATAGCTCCAACACACAAATCAGGTGTGCCACCCTTCCCACCCTTGAGCTCTTCACTGAATCGAATAGTGGCATGAGTACGTGAGATGGAGACCTCATACTCCACCCAGAAAATGTTGCAGTTTGGTGTGGTTTGGGTTCACCCCCCGGGCCCCAGGATGCAAACGTCACCACCAGGATGACAGTACATATTATCATGGGGAATCCGAAAAACCTTCATTTAAGCCACTGGAATCCTGGGTGAGAGGTAGATCCAAGATATGGTGACCCCAAACCTTCGGATACCAATTTGAGACCACAAAATTTGTTGGGATGGTCATGGGGCTACAATAACGAACATCATTTTGGAAGGGTCAATCAATCGCATCTAAAACCCAGCTTGCGCAACAATGTCAAAACTCGAAATCGCCTGATTTGTATTGTTTCTCCAAGAAGCAAACCATCTTAAGCCACAAGAAAAAGGTCTATCTATGTCTATCTATATGTCATCCCATGAAATCCTGGCTGGTTCGTTTCCTGGGTATCCGCAAAAAAATCCCTAAAAATCCCTTCTGAAGGGCCGTTGGGGCTCCAGGCGTCTGCGATTCGAACGTCACTCTCATGACCTCGTCCAAGTTTCAATTCCTCAACGCCCCGACGGGGAACCCCATCGGTTCGTTCAGTTCGATTCCGCCACGGCGGAACACCCCCCCTAGTGCGGTTGGTTTTTTGTTACCCTTCCACCAAAACTCAACCCCCCAGTCGAGGCAAAAAAAGCAGGGAGTGACCAGCCTTTAGGGAAGATCTGAAGGTTTTTCTCAAAATGTCCTCCCTGGAAGTTCTGGTGCAAAAACTGAAAAGTTTCATCGTTCAGAAATCTCCGTTGGCCAACTCGCCAACTCCGTACTGATCGATGAGTTTATCCCATGGGAATCATAGGATGGGTTCGGAACTTACTGTTGATCGTATCTCCCCAGGTAAAAGTTTCTTTTAAAAAAAAATCTGGTTGTAACGGGCGTTTGTTTCCATTCCCAAAAAGTATATACCCTGAACCTCTCCCTGAAACTAACAGCTCCCCAAAAATCACCATCTTAAACACCAAAGTGCGTTTTGGGAATCCTGTTTTCTAGCAGCAGCATCTTCAGGTTGTGAGATCCAAGAAGTGGATCTAAAAAACCTCCCAGGTGAATATCTCAGTCCTTCTCAGCAAGGGAAATCACATGAAGTCCACGTGTGGTGTGCTGCTGGGAGTCTCTAACCTGCACCAACATGATGGAATCCTGTCTTTCGATGCCAAAACAAGTGATTTCCAGAAAGAAAAAAAACGGCTGAGAACAAAAAGACAATGAAGCTGTAAGTGGTAAATTAAGTTGTTCAAGAAGGCAGGTGAAAAAAAAAATGTCAAATCTCTGAACAAAATCATTCAAAACAAAAAACAAAATCCCCAAGTATCCCATCCCCTCAAGGGGCTGACCATATTCTCCAGGACGATGAAGGGTGGATGGGTCCAAGGTACTTCAACAAGTGGTGATCTCTCTTGGCCCTGGGAAGGCTGTTGCTTGTCAATTCGACTGAAATCTTTGGTAAATAAGAAAATCTGGGTTTGATATGGGCTGATCATATTTCACCAACCAAATTCTTGAATTGGTCGATCATTTGATAGTTGAGATTCCCTGATTGGAGATTCAAATTCAGAATTCAGTAGCTTCAAGGTCTAGGGTCCTGGATACTTGAAATGTGTGGGATCTTCACAAGAACCCTAAAAATCACCTTCATCTGAAGGTTTTTGGTCAGTTTTGCTTGCATAGCTTTGTGACGGATACCCCGAAGTCTTGCAAAAAAAATCAGAGACCTCCCAGGTGATCGAAACTTTCCATGGAGTGATCGAAACGAAACCCTTCCTGGCTTAGTAGTTTGCTCCTTGGTAGGTTTTATGCCAAAAATCTGGGCCTTTCAGATATCTCCCCCCAAGGAATCTGAAAGGTCCTACGGCTGCGAGTCCCCAAAAAGCCCAAAAGGGTGATCGAAGTTCGAACTGACAAAATAGCGGAACTTTTCTTCGCAAGAACTCCCACGAAAAAGAAAAGACTTTTCGCAAACAAAATCCATCCATTATTTTTTTCACACAGATCTCCATCTGTGGTTCTATCTCCAGCTTTGCAAAAATCACCTAAAAATTCCTTAAAAACAACGGATTTTGGCTGGGCTTCCCTGGCACTGTTGGTATGGATATAGGTTGGATAGATCGATTTGCACAGCTCGCATGTCAACGGCCTCGCGGAGCTGCTTACCGGGTAATGTGGGTGGATTGATTTACCCCTGGCTGTGGATCCATTTCTATGGTGTTTTTGGTTGGGAACATAGCAAGCAATGAAGGTGATCAAGGACTCATGATAGGATGATTCTACCAAGCATCTGGTCTGGCATCCCGAAAGGATTCAAGATTCCAAATGCAATTCTTGCAAGCTGCGACTTGGCTGACCCCTTGCTCGGCTTTTTTTGGTCCGGTACATGCAAGCAATGCTCGCGGGGCCTGCAAACCTGTGCAGGCCAAATCGTGATCCTTTCTGGTTATCCCAACTCGAAACTACAGCAAGTTTGGCTTCGGGACGTTCAGATGGTTCAACAATCGGCAAAACAATCAACTTTCCCAAAACGCATGCGAAGGCAATCTCCAAATTACTGTACATAAAGTTGTTGAGAAGTTGCCCAACTGCTTCAAGTGCTTCAAGCAGTAGCAGTAGTTGGCCCCTTTTTTCTGGAGCATGGCAAAAACAATCCAAAATATCCCTGGCGAGCCGACAAGGCCAGCCTCAAGTTTCCCACAACTTGGTCAACTTTCGCCCACATGGCCGACTACATGGATCTTGATCCAAAGCGGATCAACACTCTCACTGATGTTTTTCAAAGTACTGCAACACATCCTTGTAAAACTGGATTGCTTCAGCACTCGACTTTGACCAAGTGAAGTTGGCTTTGGCATTCTTGCGAGCTTCTACTTTCATCTTCTCCAGCTGACCTGGAGGATGATGGATCAAGGTGCTTGCTGGATTGACAGTCAGCATGGAATGAATGTTTGAGGTTTAAAAAAAAGAGGGACACACAAATAACAACCAAAAGATCTGTGCTGTCTGCAATTATACCACTTACAATCCACATATGGTTGCGTTTGAATCTGGAACTACTCAGAACTCTCTTCTATGCTACCTCTCATCTTCACCTATCAACTCTAGAACCGGAGCACACTTCCATCTGGCTGCCAACGTTGATGCTGGAAAATAAAGAGACCCAAAAGAAAAGTGGCTGGTACAAAATTGAATGAGGGAAGAATTCCTGACATTTGCCCATCTCCTATGCCAACCAAAACAAGAAATTTTAGCTTGGGACCATCGGGATATGTAACTGATATGTAACACATGGAATTACTTCCTCACACATTTGTCTCATGTCAAAGCAGCAAGAGCTACGATGTGAGACCAAACAACAGGCAAAACTGTAAATACATGTACTGCGTGTGTATTTTGTAGATTTGTGTGCGTCAAAAAAGGCTTGCTACTCCTTTGTGAAGATTTCACCGATGGAGTGACCTGACATACACACATCAACATACACATACACATACATATTTACACTACACAGCAAAGCACAACACGACACAACATGGTAATGCATACTATATCTTTAAATCACATTACATTAGATTACATTAGGTTGCACTAGATTATGTACATTAGATTGAATTACGTTGCGTTGCATTAAATTGCCTTACATTACACTGTGTATCACTGTGTTACGTTACATTACGTTCATACACACACTAATTACATTACATTGCATTGCAATAAATTATTTACATTGTATTGCATTGCACTACCTACATAACACACAGGATACAACACGAGGCAAAACGACACAACTCAACACAAGACAACACAGCACCACAACACTCAAGAACATAACAGAACATACGATAGTATAACATTTCCTCACATTCCAGCACATTACATGACATTCCATTGCATTTCACACAACATAGCATAGAACAACACACCCATGTCATGTATCATGACAATATAATACGACATGACAATGACCTGACATTGCATCTGTATATATACCAAAAAAACACTTTATATGTACATATTTGAAGCACCTCTTCCATTTGAAACATGCACAACTTGATTGTTTTTTTTCATCCATGGGATCAAACAAGGCCTCGTTCAGTGATGTCTTTGATGGCCTTCTTGGCATCGTGCATGTCCAAGGGTTCATACAGCCTCGGATCTGAGGGCTCCTACATGGGATCCTTGGTGTTAAACAACAACTCGGACCCTACCAAAAAAGGGCCCCTGGTTGGTGGAATTGGTTATATAAGAATATAAGGGATGAAAAACTGCCCCGGAAAATATAGGGATTGTTTCATAAACCATGATTTTTGGATCCCCATCATGGAAGTGGAAAAAATGTAAAATGGGTGTATCTCCAAGATTTTCCTTCAAATTAGGGAAATGTGGAAATCTTCCATGATTCATGGGGAAAGGGTAACCACAAACAACACCAGAGAATTCTCTGTTTTTGAATTTTATTGATTCATTCTTATAGTAATATGTTTAATTTCATTGTCCAGAATGAGTTCGATGTTCTACTGCTGATTTGTCAAAACCTCTCCAAAATTCAAAAAATGTTGAGAAAGAGGAAAGGGATACGCTGTGTATATGTGTATATATATATATATATGATACTACTTTCCAGTAATGGAACAATCTAAAACGTGCCAGCCAGACCTCCCTAATCTCATCATAATACAATGAGTTCTTCTAACCTTCCAACAAACACATTGTGCACACCAATCTTACCAAAAAAACATCCAAACCCTAGCAACAATGTCTCAACATCCATCCTGCCAAAATGAGGTTGTTCAAATGTGCACCAAAAATGAAGCCATTCTCCTTCACTTCCAGACCTTCTCAACCTTCCTCCCCCCCCCCCCCCGGCGCCGGCGCCTGCCGTTGACGCCATCCGTGACCACCAAGGGCACTGCCACCGCACGAGGTCCTACCACCGCAACACCGGCCGCCTGGGACTCGATGAAGACCAAGTCCAAGGTCCCGGTGACGGTGGGTGAAAAAAAGATGTCCTTAGAATGTGTCCGTTCGAACCAAGGTGATGAGGGCGTATCAAAATCGAAGGAACCGTTAAGCCGTTAAGGCAAGGATAGGAATCAAATTCATGAAAAATCATGATTTTGAGTGTACCTCAGACAATGGAGACTTAAGTGTTGATGACAGAAATGCAGTACTGGCACAAGTTGAGGTCAATTTAGGTGGTCGAAATATATCGTTGGTAGCATCTAATCACCCAACAAAGGTAGCAGCGGCAGGGACTATAAGTTTGAACATAAGTGGTACAGCCACTTAGCCAGGGCCATTCGGGCCATCCTCGATTGACAAAAGAAAAAAATCGAACACCCATCCCTCAAATTGCAGATATTTGGTCTTGAATTGGTTTTGAATTTGAGGGAGTAGGTTACTAAACTACGTTCGGTTGTGACGTGTTCTGTTGCTATAATGTCACTAAGTATTTTCATTGAAGATATATTATATGTATATCATGTATGTAAGTACACATATGCAAATAAAGAAAAACATACACCATATTGATGTCTACCTGTGTGTGCGTATGTCATTGTATATTATGTACGAAGACAAATAACTGCAATATATGATATATGTGATGCATGATGTACGATATATATATACATATATGTATGTGGGGTATTCGTGCATATCTCACGTTACTCCAGTCTTCTTCATAGACCAAGTCACTGCAGATGCTACTGCGGCAGCTAACTTCTCTCCAGTGACTGCCCCAGGCATATAGACATCGGGTCGATGGCCAATTTCTTGATGAATGGACTCCCATGAATCACCATGACCAATGATAGCAAAGCGACAAACTTCAGGCTCACCCGCACAGTTGGTCACCTTTTCAGTGGAGGGAGTCAAACGACCCAAAAAATGCTGGTCATGTGACTGGTCTACAAAACTAAAGGTCTTGTTTTTTGAACTTGAAAAATAGAAATGGATCTTTGCTGTATCTCTATTTTTGGGTCAGAGGGGCAACGGGCCCCAAGAAAAAATCTATGATATTTTTTTGCTACGAAGAATGGATGAAGACGAAACACCAAGAATGCTCCGGTTTTGTTGTGGGCGCATTGATCTATAGCTAAATGGTAGTCATAATTTCAGAGGATTCCCTCAAGAGGTCGTCACATTGCCTCAGCCTGTTGGTTTCCCAGCATAGCGGGGCAGGAAGTCCTCCCTTTCCCGGTAGGAAACATATCTACGAATAGGGGTGGTATTCCAGTGCTATGTTTGATTAGCGGAGATTACGTCACAAAGATCAACCAAGATCAAAAGCAACAAACAAAACATCGCAAGAGCTGATCATGTATTCTCCATGGCGGATTCTTTTCCCTTTGTGAAGTTTTGTATAGATAACCATCCCCAAAGACATGCAGTACTAGCCCAAAGTTAAATGCCAAAGTGAGGGAACCCTCCAATCAAAACAGCATGGGCTCTTGACATGCGATCAGGGTGTGATATATCGCTATACATATAAAAAACATACCTTCAGTGTATCCCAAGATAAAAATATGTTCAAAAGTGACGATTCACAAGGAACCCTTACCAACAATGTGCTATTTATTTGAATTGGGGCCCATGGGACTGGGGTCATCATTCACATATGTATTTATATACATATACATGTATGCATGTATGTATATATATATATATAGTGGCCCCCCCAACAAAAAAAACATATCTTTTTGAGTCCAAACTAGTCGTTCACTTCAAAGACACCTGGACCAAGTCGACAAGCTTATCCACTTGTTTCTCGGGTGAAAGGCGTCCAACAAAGATCACCAAAGGAAGATCAGGTCGGCCATTGCTGCACAACTCGCGCCTTAGGTTGTCCCGTTTGGGCTGCGACTTCGGCTTCCTAGTGATTTTGAAGATTTCATTGGGCTGCAAATAGCCCAGCCATGGATGATGTTCCGGGAAGTACATCAGTACATCTTGCGGATTCTTCCCCCAATGTCAGTTATTTTTATTTATACAAATTGTCCGAATGGGGTGTTTCCATTGCTTCAATGTGCTTCAAGAATACGTAAGAGCTTGTCCAAACAAATTATCCAACATAATTCTTATGATTTGATCCTTTTGGAGGAAAAATCACCCCCTCAATCGTTACCCAGCTTTGTGTCCGGAAAATCTCGGGAAGTCGGACCAAGTCACATTTCTTGGCAAGCTTTTGAAGGATGGAAGAAGCCCAAATCACAACCGGTGGACCAAAAGCGAGTGTTGGGATGTCCCTGACCAAGGGGAAGGGTTTGGGGATGGCAAGGTGATGAAAATGTGATACACATGTCTAATATGCCTCTATGAGTCTATATCTCTAGAAATTATTGAGGGTAATTTTGAGAAATCTCCAACTTGCTGTAAATCTAAGGTTTTCCCTAGAAACACTACACATCACAACAGTAGCCAAAGGTGTGATGACACGAAAATCAATGGTGTATAAGGTCAGGCGAGATCCCATGTCATTCATCCAATTCATCTCATTCATATTCATTCATCCTATTGGAACCCCGCCTGAAACCAACTTTGATCTTTTTGAGATCCATCAATGAGAAGATGTCCTGTCGCCAAGGGAAAGATAACTTCACATGCTGCTCGCACCACTTGTGGTGAGTAATCTCCAATGAAGCCGGGTACATAGGTGGCATAGAGGTCGATGCGCGAATGATGAGAAATCACCACTGGAATACCCAACCACCAAAGGAAAGGTACTACGAAGAAAGCGCAGGGCGTGAAGTCAAAGAATTGGATAATATGTGGTCTGAACTTCAAGAGTGCCAAGAGGAAATGAAGAGATGGAAGAGTAATCCTGACTTCAGAAAAGTTGAAGGGAACATAGTCCCATATTTCAAAGAGAATGCCAAAAAATAGTTGAATCAATAAGATATCACAGTAAACATCTACAATTTATATGCCTGATACACATGCATATAGAGATGAAGGAGCAAACATGAATGCAAGCTTTCCTCATACTGCTTTTGAAGCTGTGCTGAACAACCACTGTGGTCCTCAACATGTTTCCAACCAAAAGGGACAACCATAAGGACAAAAACTAAATAAATATATAAATAATACTAAGAAGAAGAAGAAGAAGAACAACAACAACAACACGGCGTCCATTTTCAAAGCTAGCATCTTGTGCTTAGGTTGCACTTCAACCCCTGGTCCACGTGTCACGGTAGCGCCATAGTCTTCAGGTGCCAAGTGGGTACTGGGACTGCCATTACTACAAAAGACATGAACTTTGTGACCATCTCTGACCAAGGCTTGGATGGTGTTCCGAGCAAAATTCTGCACACCATCCAACTTAGGGGGGAATGAATCACCCGACAGCAGCACACGCATCTGCTCTCCTGGATGGTGTTCCGTTTTAGAGAAATGGATGTGCTTTTTTCCCGTGATTTGTTTATCAAAGAATGAAACAATATCATGACCCAACAACCCTACTGAAGTCCTTCGTTATCCTGCACCCCACCTTTGTTCTCCTTGATTTAAAAAAAAAACAGCATGCGTGGCGAAAATTCCCGCCAAATCCCCCCCCCCCCGTTCCATGACTCTCCTGACTTCGGGCAACCTGCCCAACATTGCTTCAAGAGACCAAGGCGACATAGTTTAAGGCACACCACGAAACATGTCGCATAGACCACTGCCATAGGCCATGCTACTTGCAACACACAAGACAAGGTCACCTTGCTGGGAGGCGGTTTTTTCTGCGCCAATGTTTTTATGTCATGCTGGCCAAAGGTCCCCAATAGAGAGAGGTTGAAGATTTCAGAACTTCAAATTTCATAAATTCATCAGCTGCAAGAGACGTATTCATGTTCAATGAATTGAATAGATACTTCAACCTGAATGGTTTGATAATTGATGAAAGGATTGCCAGGATTGCCATGAAGATTGCCGTCCAAGGGGTGGCAACCTGCCTAGCTACCAAAGACTTTGGCCCAGAAATAAGGGGATAATAAGCGGCTTTTAGTGACAAGCAAGTCATTCATCTCTTTATTTACGAAAAAATAACTTGTTTTCCCGTGAGTCATCCCCGTGACCAATCAGGGCTCAGTGGCAATTGGTGTCAGGGTGTACTTGACCTCTGGAAGAAGCCACTTCCAGTGATTCTCTTTGGACCTCTCTGCGATGTTGACAAGGACTAAGCCACAAATAGCGAGACATGCGCCCATCACCATGTCAAGTAGTGGCACTCCAAGACGTGTGTTCACGTAATAGACCGTCAACATACTGGATCCATATACTGTGCCAAGGGCTGCCAACACAACCAATGGTGCAGCATAAAGCTGAGTACTCTTGACGAAACAGATCACGATCATGCCAACCCAAAGTAATGGATAGCAAAAAGCTGCGCAAATCCCAAAGCCACTAAGGATGGCCATGCACTTCAATGATACCCATGTATCATAAGGTCGTGTTGCACTGGTCATCTGAAGCCTCAAGCGCTCCTCCATGATCTTCAACTCTCCTTCCCACATGACTCGTTTTACTGTCCGTTGGTCCTGTCCGTTGGTCGGACTGTGCGAAATTTCTACCGAGCAAAAAAAAAGGACTGCGGTCAATCAACAGCTCGGTATTTGGGAGGTGACAACGGGGAGAGATGATCCAGGTTTGCTGAGTTGTTTTTTCACTGGTGATGCTGACACCTGTTATAAATCGAAGCCAACTTAGAAAGTCGAAGAAGACTAGGAAATTGGGGAATTGGGATCATGATGGGATCACCATGGGTATGGTCCGGTATAATCCTACCACGGTGTCGGAGTTCTTGACCTTGGTAGGATTGGGCCCTGCTTGGGGGCCCTTTTTCATCCAAGTCCAATTGCCTGCCACCTTTTTTTCCCTTGATGAAAGCCCCAAAGTACAGACTTGTTGTAGAAGGTCCGAAATAAACAGGGTGAGACTCCAACCCTTTACCAGTCAGGTAAATGCACACACTTTTAGTTAAACTAACAAATATTTATTCTTGAAATAAATTCCTGCATGAAAAAACCCCAGGGTCCCAGGTTGTTCCCGTGATTTCATCAGGGCCATCTTTCTGTTCGCCTGGCCCAACCGGCCCCAAACGGCCGCTAAAACGGCCCAACCGCACCTGTAGAAATAAGAGCCTAAGGGTCGATCAGCAAGGTTCAGACGCCCGCGAATCCAGTGACGCAAGCATCCCAAATGTACGTACCTGATGTTGAAAACCCATGGGTGCCAATCACAGCTGATCTTTTAGAGAAGGGTACCCTCACCCTCCTGGGAACTAACATCATATACTACTGAAAAGTCAAAAGTTTGAAGATGTTTTTCCTTTTCCCAAGGTGGGATATGGACTCGTTCCTTAGATGGTATAGATTGGGTGTGGCCCCCTGCCAATAAGACTGGCAAATTGAAGCTTTAGGTTGGAATTCCCCTAAAGATCTAAGAATCATGGTGGTTACGGTTACTGCCACACCCAAGATAGAGCTTCCCAAATTCTTGATGACACAGCTGTGAAGCAACTGCCAAATGCAGTCTTACAAGGCTCCTACAACTTCAAGATGTCCTGAAAACGCTGAGATCCTTTGGTTTTTCAACGAATGGAGCTCCTTTCAATTCTTTTTGTTGAAATATGCAGACCATGTTCATTTCTCCATCAAATTGGTTGCGGCGACCGACAAGTCGTTCAGTTCTGGTGGGCACTCAATGGAACCCTTGCACTGGCAGGGGGCAATCAAAGGATCGTCCTTCGTCACATCTAAACACGAGACACAAGGAGGGAGATGAGCACGGAACGTTCTGTTGAGGGGGGATGGAGCATTTTGCATGGCATTTTGGATGCCATTTCAAAAGAAAACCATTTTGCAGATGATTCAAAATTGTGGCCGTGAGGTCCCAACAGTTTTTTTGTTCACAAATTGATGTTATGTTGTTGGAAAAAAAATCATCTACACTCCGCAGAAATTAACGTGGAATTTGAGAAGAATGATTTCCAAAAGACTTGTTTTTTTAGTGGTAGGGACACCCTAGTCTCTTTTGGGGGGTACCCACACGGAAAAAAAAAGCTCGTCCTCTCCAGGGCCCTCTAAAAGGCAGATACGGCATAGGAGTTTGCTCACTGGCTGGCCCCTGACGAGGGTGACAACCGGACCAAGTTGGTTGTACTCCAAACAACCGGATAGCTGTTGGATTTTTGTTTGGGTGAGAGAGGCCTTTCAAAACAATGCAAATGGTTTCCTAAAGGGTTTCCTAAAAGGACATGGCTTCTATATTTTGAGTTTATCGTCGTTTTCCTGCAACTTGGAGATGTCAGAGCAAATTTACAACGTTTCACCTGGAATACCTTGAAATAAGGTCGGAATTATTATAGAATGTACCTTTTTTGGGGTGATCGAAGTTGAAGTACCTTCAACTTCTATCATCCCGTCATCGACTCTTGGTTCAAACTCCGTCCCACGCTTGGGGATCCGGGCCCGTGCTCCCCAGTGGAGTTGGGCTCTACCTCAGACACACAGTACTTGGACAAAGTCAGGCTTCAAAAAGGTAAAAGAACGGAAAACGACTCGATATACGTACGAAGACGGTTTATTTTACAGCTGTTCTGACAAAGACGGTTTATTAGGGAAGACGGTTTATTTTCCCTTTTTTTTGTGCACCACCACTTGGTAGTTTTTTCACCTTTTTCCACTTCAAATAGCTGTAATTTCGCGTTTTTCAGGGTACCCCAATCCACGGCAAAAAACAGCCGTTCCACGGCAATAAACATCCGTTCCATGGAAATAAACAGGGGTTCCACGGTTTGTCCACGGTTTATCCACGGTTTATCCATGGTTTGTCCACGGTTCCGTTGGGATGTGAGCGTATGAAACAGCTGAGAGTATGAGCGTGTTCTGAAGGGACAAAAAACAGCGGCTAAAGAACAAAAAACAGCGGTTGTACAAAGACGGTTTTTTTTAAGGTGGCGGAAGGCCATGTATATTATATATATATATATATGTATGTATGCAATATCAATTATCTCCAAATACTCTTACTTCATAAGAAATCAAGCACCTTAAAAAGAGTGGGTTTAAGACAATCTCCTAAATTTGATGATTGGAATAGCCCAAAATCCCAAAATCTGCCATCCCAAGCCAAGTGATTGGGAAATGTGGTGGGGTTTCCAAAATCTTCTGCGTTGTTTGTTGTTTTTTCTTTGGAGGGGGAGAATTTCAACCCCAAAAACTGAAGGTAAGTACGGTAGTTTCAGCGGTTTTGATGCTGAATTGGGGGTACCTGGAAACCTTGAGATAGCTCGTGGTTTCAAGCCCCAAATTTTCAGAAAAAAAATGGCAAGAAAAGCCTTTGGAACGACCTAGGTTGGTTGTTCATCCTTCAAAAATGATACATACATGAATATTTGCCATTGGAATGGTTTTCTGACATATTATCAATCTACCAAGTCCAATGAGCACCGGCAATGATTATCATATCATATCTAAGGAGGTTAATATATTGGGAATCTCCCACGATTTCCACTTCCAGGATGGCATCACTGAGCTAACCCCAACAGCACAGCAGATCATTCCTGAATCATCCAGCCTTCCAAATTTTTAGGAACGTTTGGTTGAGCAATTTTCTTGGGGTTTTTTAGGAACCATGCTTGGGGTTCAGGAGGTCAACATGGGGTTCAGGAGGTCAACATGGGGTTAAGGAGGTCAACATGTCAACCACTGATGCTTCAAGCCTTGGAGTCAAAACTTAATAAAAAGTGACCCAAGGAATCAAAAATTTATTCGACCCTTGGGATTTTACCAAGAAAGCCCTTCCAAGCTCACCACGGTGGGTATTGTCTTTTGGTGGTATTTCTTTTGTGTAAGAAAAGAAACTCATAATGATCCCTAGCAGAGGGATTTTTTCCAATCAATTACATGAGTCCGGTCCAAGTGTTCCTAGCTGAAATCTGCTACTCGTATGCAGATCTATGAGCCATTTGATTGTGCATAAAAAGGACCTTAGGAGACTTTCAAACCACGGGGGCAATACCCCCCAGTGACAGTACCATCTATACTTGTGCATCGCACCCTGGACCTGTAGAAAATTTTGCCCAACATCTCTGCAAACCCACCCACTAGACTGGTCCCACTGGTGGATTTCGTCAGAGAATGCCGAATTCTAGTGCCATGCTCATCTCTCAAAAATCTCATATCAACCTCCTACATTGTTGTCCATGGGAACTGAGAATCGACCAGCCTGGAGAGTACAAAAAGAAATACGTTTTCACCAAACTGCTCAAGTTGAAGTATTTCTTGGGATCCACAAATGCAGACTTTTTGGCGGGGGAAAACCGTACTTCACCATCCGGGTGAATACATATGTGCATGTGTGTGCATCTATCTTTATAGACATAATGATAATTATAGTACATATGGGTGTTTCCAAAAATAGGGGTACCCCAAAATGGATGGTTTATAACGGAAAACCCTACTAAAATGGATGATTTGGGGGTACCACTATTTTCGGAAACATCCATATATACTACGTCCCATCTATACTTCACCGAGGTTCCTTGGAATCTCAGGCCACAAAATCTCATCTATCGAAGTTTCGGAACTTTTCTACCATCATCTCGATTGCAGATGCAGAAGCGGCAGTGGAGCTCGAAATCGTGACAAAAGACGTGTCTGTCGTCGCGTTGTGTGTTCATAGTTCATCCTGGTGATCTTGGGAGAGATTGATCTAGCTAAATGAAACGCGCTACACTGGACGGAAGCATTCAGATGTTCATTCGTGGTGGGTTTACACTCTAGAGTTTCTCTTGAAAAACCGCCAAGGCGGGCGAAAAAAAGATGATCTTTGCCTTGTTTCCAGCAGCCCTTAAAAAAGGATCACTGGCTAGCATCTCACGGATTTTCGGGGCGACACAGCGCCCGACAGCACGAGTTTTTGCCACAAAGTGCCGGGCTCTGACCGTTCTGAAAACCATGCAGCTTTGGTAAATCGATTGGCTAAGCAAACAACGAGAGGTATGGTCAAAACAACGAGCGGATGCAATGCGAAGTTGGTGAAGTTTGAGAGCTTGTTGTCAAAAGGTGATGGTCCAATCCTTTACCAGCAAAATAATTTAGAAAAACCACCAGTAAGTACAGTTATTTCCACTAACTCCATAGCTAGATTGTCAACTGGTACCTGGTACGTCTTTCATCTCTTTCATAGAATTTCCAAGTAAAGATTGGAGTATGTACAATTTTGCCAGGGCCCGAAACGTTCCACCCAACAAGGCCCAAAAACCGACCCTTGTGACACCCTTGAAAGTCCAAGTGTGCCCCGTGAAAGTTGTGAAACCTCGCTACTTGGCATAGTTAGAGTCCCCCAAAAACCTTGAAAAAAATCCATCGCCTCACTTCTAGCATGGACAGGTTCCAATAGAAAAATGTCCAGAAATTCCACTTGAATTTGGAGATATGCTGGACTCTCCCTTCAATAGAATCCAAACAATTCGATCGAATTTTACACAACAAAAAAAACCTGTATTAGACTCTCTTCCGCAGCATCCGGCGCCAAGTCGGAGCCATGGAAGATGCATCCAACCACTACCGAAATGAATTCCTCCCAAAAGGGATTCACCAACATAGATTCCCAAAAAATCTTCAACCCCTTTGGAGGTGATACGAACATGACTGACAATGAAAAAACCCAACCATTTGAAGATGTGTGTATCTCCTATAAAAAAATGGTGCTTTTCCATTGCCATCTTAGTTTTCAGGGGAGTACTTATTGAAAAACCTTGGGGAATGTCTTGCTGTTTCGGATCTTTCGGTTGGTTTCTTATGGTTTCTGCAGGGTTCCCAAAGTTCATCTGGGCTCATTGTCACGACCATGACCCTGCACGAGGCATCGAGAGCATCAGAGTTTGATACCGTTCTTACAGCGTGATCTGAGCTACGCAGCTCGAAAAAAGCACCTTGTGTGGTTAATATGTTTTAATGGTATACTGGTTGGTGGTTGAACCAACCCATCTGAAAAATATGCTCGTCAAATTTGGGAATCTTCCCCAAGTAGGGATGAAAATAAAAAATGTTTGCAACCACCACCTAGTATACTGTTGATGGTTCAGAAATCCGGCGATCACCACCTGGGATGTATAAAAACCCTGGAAGTCATGGGATGTTTACCTAACTGGTTAGCGGGATTTCTGAACCATCAACAGTATTGGTGTGGGGAAGATAAAGGAGGATACAAAGCTAGTTGGAAACTCTAAGATGCAAAAAAAAAACTGGCGGTAGCTCCAAAGTGTTCCGCAGCATAATTGATGTGTTTTTAATGATATGCCACCTACCCATTTCAACAGACCAGTGATTAAAAAATTGGAGACAAATTCCTTCTGCTTTTTACCGGTGTTTGCTTTTTTTCTGCCTGGGATTCAAACTCTCCGGTCACGCGACTCTCATACCAGTGGAACGATCTTCCGGATTTTGACAAGTCCTTTTGGATGGATCCGAATTTTTTCCTGAATTACTACCACCCTGCTCAGTGGAAATGCTTGGCGAACTCTGAGAAAAGGGTGAGATTTCAAGGTTCCCCTTTGACAAACCTAGGGTGATGTATCTGTTTTTTTCACAATTGAGGGGATCTTGTGTCCCACCTCTGTAAAAAGAAGTAATGCCAGAATGATGATATTGATGATGTTGCACGAAAGAGAAATATTGCGCTGAGAATGCTCTGACCGTTTTATCTTCGTTTATTTCCAGCATGACGGTGGCTATGCAAGAACCTGACCTTCATTCAATATTGGTGTGTCTCGCGAATAGTAGCTTCCCAAGAAAAAGTCCATTGCTTTGAAATGTGCATGATCAGTTGTCATCAATTTTCTAGTGGTGCAAGTGTCAATGTTGACACATCCCCATTTCCCCCCCTTCCTACCAACCAGAAATTTACCTTAAAAAAATCCAACACCATCCACCTACCTGTTTTCTCATGCACTTAAGCATTATTGAGTCAGAACTAGCCTTACTAACACGTAACACGATTTTTCCCACATTTGCCTTTATCATCTGCCCAAAACATGGATACTCCAACCTAGCCTTTTTTGGCACAGAAGGGAAACCTAGGAACAATTTCTCAACCCACTCGAGCCAGGCTTTTCAACTGGTGGACGGCGGACAGCCCCAAAGGCGTTTTCGCCAGGGGGCCAGGCCTCGCATCGCCGGACGGAACCGCAGTTTCTGGAGCTTTGAAAAAACCACAGCATATTTGAGCCAACGTACGGGTGGTACACGTTGGTGACCCACCAAAAATTAACAGGGTATAGCATATTTGAGGTTACTTATTGCCTGTATTTTTGTAAAGTCTTGGCACATTCCAATGAACTAATAATGATTCAGAAACCTTCCAATTGCTGCAATAGTTGCGATGTTTTGCCCGAAAAGGGACTGGATGGGAAAGTGGGAAACTACAACCAAAAAACAAAGAGATTCAGTCAATTGCTCATTTGGAAAAAATATCTTCCAGGGAACGAGCACATATCCCACCTTTGGAAAACGAAAATGATCTTCAAAAGCGCCTTGGGAGGGGATCTGTTAGTTCCCACAAGGGTATACCAAGTTTTGTCCCTGCTATTTTTTGAACTTCTTTCAACATCTTAACGTCTGTCGTTTCACTCTTTGGCTTCTGTATCAACTCCCAATCATCCAAAAGCTATTTTGATGAGGGCCCAGTCGCATTTTGGTAGCAACTGATCCCTTGAGTGCAAAACCAGCGCATAAATGAATAGATCACTTAAATCATTAATGTAAATCCACCTGAATCCTTTGGTTGACATTGACATCATCACACATGTGAGACATGTCCAACATCATGTTGTTCTCTAGTTTCATAGTTGTCTCCCTTTTCAAAGCTCCTCCTCACCGGCTGACGAATCATGACGAATGAATTCGTGGTTTTCGAAAACGTGGCCGCAAATTAGCTGCCACGATATCGACTTGCATCCAAAAACTCCACATGAATTCACTTGCAGAACGGAACTCAAAAGTTTCCAATTTTTCACCTGCGGAAAATCATTCCCCCAAACCTACATGTTGTTTGTTTACATGTCTTTTTGTAAGATCGATTGGTGTGGAGTTGGTAGAAATGAAAGGTTTCAGTTTCCTCAGTTTTTTGGGGGTTGGAGGTCATATTCACCGCATTTTGGTTTTGAGCTCAGAGCGGTACCAAGCATTGGCTCTTTGTGTTCTGAAGACCACATGTTCTGGTTGGTGGTTGAACCAAACCATGAAAATATTTGAGTTGCCACCACCTAAATTTCAAATCCGAAGAAAAAAATCGGAGGGCTTCAAAGTCAGATAATAAAAATTTGAAGAGGATCTGTTTCATTGACCTTTGTTCAGATATTTAAGCATTAAAAAAATCACGGAATCGTGCGCCTTCAGAATCACAACTTGTTCCAGCCATGATCCCAGTCAAGAATCCCAGTCGAAGATGAACCGATCTGATACTGTTCCTCAGTTCTCTAAATCTTCGACCTGCCAAGATGATGGAAAAAACACATGTTTCGCATGGGGTTTCCGTAGTGAAATTCAACCGGATACCAAACTAGTAGCCACACCATGTTTCTGGCCGACCATTCCCCCCAAAACCTGAATCCCAAATGTTGAAAGGAACGCTCGTCGCCACACAATTGTGATATATGCTTTGCATAAGAATCTCCAGGCTCTTTGTTCATCGTTTCCCCTTCAGGTTTAGGCTTCAGTCATTGGCTTTCGGGAGATCTTACCAGCAAAAACAACGTATAGACCCATCCTTTGCTTGGTATCCCTTTTTTACCCATTCCGTGGTAACGGAATGACAGTGTGATCACTCCCACCCTGACCTTCGGAAGAGATAGAAAACACCAAACAAAGGCTGCCAAAGGTCAACTAATGGTTTGGAGACCTGGTGGTAGATTAATCCTGACATTTTCAAATGAAAAAGCATCTCACAAATGGAGAGATCCAAACCCAATTCCAGACTGCCAAGAGTCAATACACGAGTCGAGCATTAAAGTGTTCAATGCAAGGGTAACTTATGATGGTAATACCCAGGATTCCAGTGGCCAGAAAGATCACTTACGTACCATAGCGGATCATGATGGTTTTGTTTAATTAAAATTCACGATTGTATCCGAAACTCCTATACCATAGTGGAAAATCCACACTTTATCTCTCAAAATTCAGGGGCTTCCACAATGTCTTAGCAAAAAGAAATCCCGCCACCAATGTACAGTAGTAATTTGTCTTTGATAAGCCGCCATCACCACCAGCCACAGCCCCCCCCCAAATTTTTGGGTGGTTTTTTTTCCAATCCCCGTAACCCTTACCGATTTCCACACCTCCATGGGATCATTTCCTTCCTCTGCCTTTGCCCACAGCACTAACGCTTGGATCTTCACGGCTCACGCGAGGCTTCATGTTCACCGCAGGCATCAAGGCCTCAGAGGGTTGAACGGTAACGGCAACGGTAACGGAGGTGGAACCTTGCTGGAAATTCAAGGAACCCTTGGGGGAAAACTCTTAGGAGCCTTGGTGTGTGAAAAACAGGGGAGGCGTGGAGTGGAAGATGTATATAAGTCAAAGATTTTTTTTGAAAAAAACAGTTGCAGAACACTTGTGACATGAAGCTTTGAAAAACCTATTTTGAAAAATATGGAATTTCCATCATCCTTGAACTATCCAATCATCCCAGAACTTGGAAGATCAATCCCCCGAAACCACTTAGTGATGAAAACAAAAAAAAACTTGCAGCCCACCCACCCCCTGACATTCAGCCAATCGACACTTATGAGGTCGCTATGACTCATACCCAACTTTAAGGGTTTCCTTCAAATTATCCTCCTTGTAACGAGGATTTTTGTTCATCCTCAAAACGTTGATTATTTAAAGCAATGGAAATCCATGGCCAACAGCTTCTATCATCTTCCAACGTTAAAAACCAAACCGTTCCCCAATTCCAACACCCAAAAAACAGAGCGGGAAGAAGACACAGCCATAGCCCAAATGCACACACAGGAAATAATATATATATATATCATCATCGAATCCAAAACCCAAGCAACAAACCAACCCCCCCCACAAAACGATTGTTGCTGCCAAGAAACGCGAGCCTTTTGCAAGGCGGCTTCGCCAGCTTTCAAGGCCTGCCACGTTGGGTTTTTCCAGGGAACCGTGCGCGGCAGATGTAACAACCCAGGTGAAGAAAAGTCTGCTTGTGAATGTGGACTAGAAGAAACACTGAAGATCTGAGAACACAAAGGAGTCAACTAGTAAATAGATGAAGTTTTTAAACCACTCAGCTCTTATCTTTTTTTAACCTTTAGGGACCAAAAATAGGGAGAGACAGAACAAACCTTTCCCACACTCAACTGGAGATCGCAATAGAGGACCATCCCATCGAAAAAATACTCATCCTTCAAACCTCGATTCCTCATGGAGCATCATCAAATACGCGATCAAATTGGACAACGGTGCCCCCCTTGCCTGCATCACTTGTTGAGGTACAGTCTGCTTTGGGTTCGTGTTCTCCGGGAGAGTGCCTGCCAAATTGCACCAGAAAAAAAAAGTGGACAAATCAAACTCGCAAACATCAAGTTTGCTAACAACGTGTCCGCAAGCAAACTCAAAGATATCCAAAGGGTAATTAGAAGTGTTGCCTCTGTTACCAACCTGCCCGATCATTGATGTTGCTGCTATTAGTCTCTCCACAGACAAGGAGGAGCATGCAAATACAGCCTCAACACTGCCAAGCCCAATCTAGTTTCAATTAGAATGTGCTCGTATAGTTGCAGCCATCTTGCAAAAAGAGGCCATAAAATCATGCAGTGGCTTCAAAGCACAATTTTAGGTATCTGTATAGTAAAAGGTGAGTGTACATGTATAAGTAAGTGAAATAAATACATAAATACATAAAGAGATGTGATTGAGTACGATATATCATCAACATACGTAATAACCTTGTATGTAAACATATAATATATTATGAACGAATCCTGTACAATGTCTATGGCAGAACATACAAAATTCCACCTGGCACATCACTCTCACGCTCCAAGGGCTTGGACCTGACAGGTGACATACCCTTCGATGCCTACAGGGAAGGTTCACTGGGAGACTGGCTCATCAAAAAACAAGGTTTTGTTGGTTCCAACGGACACCCCCAAATAGATGGTTTTGGAAAAAAGGTATATAAATTGATTGAAACCATGGCTTTTTTGAGTATCCTAAATGTTGGGAGTGTACCTTGGGATTGGTTGAGATTGATGGGTATTTGTCGGGACTCTAGCCGCGCCAAGAATCCTTTTGATGGGTTGCAGCAGTCAAACTCTTACACAAACTGATCGAATGACTTTTATGAAAATCATACCCCCTTCTAGAAGGCTCCGCGAAAAAAAAATGTCGGTATCTACATCTATATGTATAAAATCATATACAGTATCATATATGCATACAGTATACACCCCTGGCCTCTCAACCCATATTAGCTGGTGGAAACAAATGCACTTCATCTTTTCACAGGATGAAGCTTCTGTGGCAAGAAAAGTGACCACTGCGATGCAACCCCCTGGCCACGGTCTCATCCATTTAAACCTGCATCTTTCTAGTGCCAGTTCTCTACATCAGCAACACTCTCATCCCTTCCAAATTGAGGTTGAATGCTGACATGTACTATAAACACTTCCACAGCTGTTTTGAGTTCAGTGAGTTTCATTGGTTAGCCGCTTAGCCGAAACATCGTTGTTGTTTTGGCATCCGGCACGTGGATGAATGATCTGGTAATGTACGGCTAGCCTGCGCGCTGGACAGCGATTCCAATTCTTGAAGCGCGCCTCGCGAATTCGAGTGGCAACGGCCGTGCAACACTTGACGATTGTAGAAGGGAATGGGAAATGAATCTTGACTTATTTGGGTATGGCTTAAAATCATTGACCCCCAAATGGATGGGAAGACTCAATAGAAGCCAACTTGGTAATCCCTTTTACGCCCTATTTGTTTTGCCATAGCCATTTACTAAGCACCAACCCGATACTTCACCACAACCAAAATGGAAGGCTTGGACACCAACAACGACACAGTTCGGAGATCTTGGGAGTAAATTGTAAATCTGGAATTTTCCACCCATGGGTTTTGGATGTCCACGTGTTAAAGGTCCAAGTACCTCCAGGTTATTTCAAAAACAAGAATGGGGAAAATCCTCCCCAAACTTTCAAGTCTACCTTCCAGGAAGATCGGGTCTTTTCTCAGCTAGCTCCACCAATTCAACCACTGGAACATCAAAAATGATGGTTTCCAAGATGAAAGTCTTCTCTTTCACAATTTTCAAGTTCCAACGGTCAGCTTGTCACGAAAACTCCCCACTAAAACAGGCTGATTTTCCCGGTGATTTCCCCACCAGCCTCGTTGGGGTTAAGCACCTCCAACTTCAACGAAAGGACCTGTCCATCCGACCTCATCTTTTGAAGTTTGAAGGATGGAAACTTGCCACTAAGTGGAGAGGATGTGTGAACACCCAAAAGGTTAAAGTTAAAAATGGTGAGAAATTTTTGGGTGGATTAATAGAGTGATATATACAACACACAATGAAGTTCAAATCTCCATACGATTTAAAGATTGGGGGGGGCGTCCCATTGATTCATAGTTCCAAGGTTTCACATTGTTGGGTTCCCAATTCAACAACCAGGCCAGGGGGATGAGAATCAAAAACCCATGCGTCTCCTCAGTTGATATGTTGATACCACATGATTCAAGTTGTACATCTAAATCAGTCCTGTTGTTACCCTCTGCTGGTTCAAATCTGTACATGATTCCTGTCCATATCCAGCATCCGAAAAACAGGAATTGCTTCTGTGCCCGTGGCTCAAAACCTATGGACCCAGATTTAGCAGTTGCTTCAGCCAAAAGGAAGGCCACAAAAGGCTTATGGTGGAATCCTTACCTTGGGTCACAAATCTTGTTTTGTTGCACTCCAAATGATTGACAACCAACACTTCACAAACCAACCTCTCATGCTCCATTTCAGCAGGTCTGGACCTCAAGGGGAGAAACACCCCAAAAAAACGAACATGTCATGAGAATCCCCCTTTGAATGGTGGCTAAACACCCATGAGAACCAACATGACTGGCTGGAAAGTCTCCAGTGTTAATAGGAACTACATCTTCAACTGGTGGTTTTTCGATTGTCATGCGAGTTTTCCGGGTGGTAGTAATCCCTTCATAGGGCCTTGTTTCTTGGGAGGGTTGGTGTGGGGGCCCCTTAGATTCCCATTAACATACTAAGATGTGATGATCAGAAATTCTCAGCTGCACAAGACAGGGTCGAAGGGGTTACCCAACCATTTCCCATATAAAAGGTTGTAACCCTATCACCCTGTCTATGTGCAGCTAAGACTTTCTGGGTAGCTCTAAACCAACCTCTCCTCATTGTGTTTGGTGGATTTCAGATACTCTAGACGCTCCTTTGAAACTTGTTTCCTTTCAACTACCAGCTCTCATTGAACCTGAAAATTGGAGTCCTGAAAAGATAGCTCAATTCCAATTGTGGGATTCCTTGTAGTGTTAGGTTTCGTCCGTTTTCGGGGGGCAGTAAAGTAGGAAACACCCGGAGCCGGTAGGGTGAGCTGTTACGAGGTTCGGATGCTCTCCCGCCTAGCTTGGAAGTTTAGCAAATGTTCATCACATATCTTGGATCTTTTTTGCTGTCAAAGGTGCATTGAGGTGTGGGACGTTTTCCACAACTTGTCGTTGCAATCTTCTTTAAAAAAATCACATGGCCCTCGTATGCTTGATTCCCCCCTTTTCTCCATTGGAGCATTATGGATCCCAAAATCAATTCAACCAACAGCTAGCTGGTTGAGGTTGGTGCTGAACCACCGAATTTCATATACTTATGAACAGGATCTCTGGAAAGCTTCCTAGCATAGTAAACCACCAACCTTTGGACTCTAACAACCAACCATTGGACTAGTGGTTCAAAAATCTGGGTGATCATCATGTTACTTCAAGGACCTGAATTGTTTGGGGCATTTATAGAATTTCCTTCCTCAAGACCTGGTTATACAGAACTTTCGTAGATGTCCTGAATAAATTCACGATGTTACTAAGGAAGCTTCAACAGACCTTCCCCATCATGGCATAAAAAGCCATCCTACATCTGGCTGAATTGAATCATTTCGCCAACCTGGAGTTTTGGTGAAATGGTCGGAGGATGTTCCCTTGTTTCACTAAAATACCTTTCTCGGGGCTGGTTTCAGTTGCCAGTTGCATTACACAAGTATTCAATCCAGAGGTACACCCCAGTGTCAAACTAAGTAGATCTTAATAACCGCATCTTTGAAAAATCTCATTTCGATTCCGCAACACCCGGGTGTGACACAAACTGTGCCCAAGCTGCATGGTGGGAGCAAATTCTTCGTAGCCACGATGCATGCTCGGGAAGGTGCGTAGCGTCTTAGCCCGGCGGTGGAAGGAGACAGCGGATCCATCATTGCTTCAAGGAGTCGTAGTCGTAGAATTTACCACATCTTGTCCAGCTCATAAATAAATCGCTACTTTGCCATCCGAAAACCTACAAATTTGCCATCAAGTTCCCAGAATTGCACCCCCCCAAATCGGAGTGCCCCTTTATCTCTCATCCTCTTTGGGTTGAAACCGATGGAAGTTCTGGCGGATCTTGATGGACGTCCTCGGACCCTGAATCAACCGTACCAAGTGGCGGAGGCGGAGGGAAGGAAGTTGCTGCGTTCGTCGATGCGCTGATCCTTGACGATTGAAGCTTAGCTTTTAGAGGGAGATTTGATGCTTAACAAAATGATGGGATCTTAGCTGGAAAATCCAAGATGAATAAATCGATGTATTTTCTGTTTGATATCGAGGAATTGGAAGAAATTGGGAGGAAATACATGTGAGTTCACTGGAGGTGGACATCTTCCAGGTAGGGTGAACATCAGAACGATCATTCCCCCAGCGAATTTGAGTGAACATCCCTGCACCCATCGTGGGGGAGACACACCTTCTGGGAAGCAACCTAAAATCCAAAACGGATCAAAACGGTAGGTAGTTGTCCTGGTATACTTAAATGGATTGTAGGTGATGAAACAACAACAACAACAACAACAACAACAACAACAACAACAACAACAACAACAACAACAACAACAACAACAACAACAACAACAACAACAACAACAACAACAACAACAACAACAACAACAACAACAACAA
>DF240008.1:0-64659 GCA_000507305.1 Breviolum minutum Mf 1.05b.01
ATATTTATTTTTTTTTTGTGTCTCTATACTGCCTATTTTAGGGACTGCCCCCTGACCTTCAACGTTCTGCCCTGACCTTCAACACTAAATGTAAAGCTCCAGAAAAATGTTTCTTGAAGTCTTGCTGAAATGGCCCTCATCCCAATTTTTGCCAAACTGCAAACAACTAGTAACTAGTCCCTGCCCAATTCTTTGTGCATATTAATATTTCACCAACTTGTTAAAACTAAAATTCATGAAACTAACGAAATTCATGGACAAAATCATGGGAAACAAATGGAAACAATTCCATTGACGATTTTTGAACCCCTTCCAACGGTCAAATTTTCGGATGGGTTTTCCTGGCCTCGCATAGAGGTCTTCAATGCGAGGTGGTGGCACCTGAAACCAACTAAGTCATGATTAGTGAATCAGAACTCCCGGCATCACATGTTATGATGAATATATATATATATATATAATATATATATATATATGTATACTGCTTACAAATATATACATACAGTAATTTATGTATTTACATATATGCATACATACAAATTAATATCATCTGGAGTGAAGGCGGTATATAAATCAACCCAATGTGCCAATGTATTTTTGATTTCAATGATGAGGTCATCAACAGGGTCCAATGCTTGTTTTTTTCGTCAAAAGCATCACTTTTTCTCAATTTTTTGAGGACCCAACTTTGGACTGATTACTCCCACAAATTGAGCATCTCAAAAATCCCAATTTGTGGCTCTAGTGGACTTACCAACGGAAATTCACACTGCTATGTCATTGAAAAATGTTATACATAATATAGAGATTCAATGGACTTAGGTGTGTGCGCATAACCCTAAAAGCTGCTGAAAAGGGTTTTCATTCCACTTGTAGTCCAACTCGTGGGTTTGGGGATCGCTAATCTTCACAGTCACAAGCCGTTCGACCAATGTGGTGGAAGGATGAGTTTCCAAAAGCGTTGTTTGTGGCATTTAAGACATAGCCGACTTGGGCTCACAATTTCAGACCTGCCAAACGGTTGCAGTACCTGGAAGCTTTTGTGACAACACCAACTGATACCAACCGTGTGTTTTGTTTGATACTATTTGATGGTTCAAAAATCCGGCAAACTCACCAGTTGAGGTTGGTAGATTATCCCGTACAGGGTTTTATACATCCCCGGTGGTTTGCCGGATTTGTTCCATCAACGGTAGCATGTTCTTTAGCTGTAGTCGAATTAGTTTCTCCTCTTCCAAAGATTCCACGTTTCGGACGACTCCAGACTGAGAGCAGGACCCACTCTTTGTCTGCCATGGCGATTCACATCAGGTTGAAATGTTCCAATTAAGTACAAGGATGATAGTGGTTGAAACGTTGCTTGCATATCACTACTACATCTACTACAGTAGTAGAGACGTCGAAAGAAGTTCGAAAACATAGGGATCAGGGTGTGACATTCCTGAATGATTGATGACCTTCACTACACAAATCACCACCATGAATCATAGCCGGATATACTGGTGAATCTGGTGAACTATTGAACTTTCATCCGTGCAAAGTGTTGAGCCTGGTCAAGGCTTCTCTCTCTTTGACATGTGTGTACATGAGCTATGAGAGCAGTCTGAACTGTGCTTCGATTGCCACGTTGCTGCCATGTTGTGCAGCATTTGACCCACAATCGGCCAGGTCATCCCATTAATAGTTTTCATTTCTATTCTGGAATAGCAGCAGTGTTGAGTACATGGCATTTGGCCAAACCATGCTAAACCTATTATCTATGATAAATATCTTCAAATAGGTCATTTGCCCTTTGCGATGATGTAAAAAAAGCATCAAACATATGAACTGGCAGCAAGGAAAGTCTTTTTCCGGTTGCCGAAACAACGGAAGGTTGTCACATAAATTGCAAAGGTTTTGATATCATAAATCAAAATCCCCTTGCTCATGGAAGGCAAACGTTGACTTGACTTACGTAGTATACTTTGATGGCCACTTTGTGGATCTAAGATTTTTTGCAATCGCCACATCACCCCACCCAAATGTTTCTGAAGAAAAACCATGAAAAACCATGAAGACCTAATGTGACCATGTGACCCTCTATTTGGACTCTTGTGGTAAACATATCGAGCACTTCACCAGAAGACTCCCCATCCACACAAAACAGTCACCCCTTTTAGGGCTGTAAAGCTTCTGCAACAATAAACATCATGTTGCGGCGGGTAAAAGAAAAAGCATCACGCAGCATAGGTTTGATTTGGCTGAAACTGCCTGTGATTCATCATGATTCCCATTCAGTACATCATCCAGAATTTGAGAAGTAGCTTCACACTCCCAACTGGAACTGAAACGCACACTGCCAAAAAAATACACGTCGACGTGACCACCACCACCAGCAGGGCACCTCAACTGACATGACAGCGACCACAGCTGCATAAAGGCTGTTGCTGATTTGATGTGAGCAAAGTATGTAGTTGAAACCATAAATAAAGACTTGTGGTTCATAGATATGCCTGTTGTCATATGTTTTCCATAATCATCCTTTATTGAAAAGGCAAATGTTTGGCCCTCTGCAAAAAAAACACCACCGGATATTTGTAGCAGTAATTTACAGTCAAGGCTTTGTTGTTTCATTGCGATGAGTGCGATTGTGACACTTGTTGAGATGGAGGCAACTTGAAAGTGAAATGAAACAAATCCACCAGGTGATCTGGAGTACACTGTTACTACACATCATGTCGTTGCTTTTGTCTTGGCATGTATCTGGATTTTGAGAATGCCACAATATCTATAGGTCCCCACAGTTTCGAAATCATGCCACTTCTTGCAAATTGTCTCTGACTCATGTCCTTTTTTTCCAGATCTTGTCTGCTTTCATGGCCGGCATGGCAGTGTCCACATGAAGTCTAAGCCAACGCTGAGGATTTCCAAAAACATCATCCCAAGTTCTAAATCGTCCCCTTTTTGCACTCTGCTTAGCTAGCATTAGTTGTTCCTTTTCCTCTGGCCAGCCCCCTTCAAACACTACATACGTCTATATAGATATAGCCTGTGCCAAAGGAAAACTCTTGAACATTGGTTGGACGATCTTAGCATGATTTGGTCTGATACGAAAAAAGCCTCGAAACTGGAACTAACATTAAAAAAACACATATGATGTGTAGACATGTGTCAAGAAAAAACACGTATACATATGACTGTATATTACATATCATATCACACTAAACATATTCTAGACTTATGTCTGTGTATTTCTCGTATGATTCCATGGGTCCCAAAAATGTCGACGACATATAAGGCGTGGAACAGTGTAGGCTTGGAATTTGTCTGGCAGCTTTTTGTTTGAACCATTTCAATCCTGAGTTGTACACCGCGGAAATTTAACATGGAACCTAAAAAGAAGTCCCCAGAAAAGAAAATTCCCTGTGGAAACCATCATTTTCAGGTTCCATGTTAAATTTCGGGGGTGTAACAGGGGTCAAAGAAAGATTCCTTTTGTGTTTCCTTGTTGAATAACAGTACTTTGGCTTACAATTAGTAGCAGTCAAAAATTCAACAAGAAGCCACAACTAATCCAAACCTGTTCCAAATATCGTATGACATATTAGAAAAAAACAACAATAAACACATCTTCAAAACCATCCAGTTCGAATGAAACTTCCCCCCCTTGAGCTGTTCACTTCATCTCCCTTTGTCCCCCTTTTTTGCTGTTGGATCATTTCAACGAAGCAGAAATCGGCACCAGTTTCAGGACCCTGGGCAGGTCAACCAAAGGAACGTGGTTGATTCATATCACACTTGGTTCCTCGAAATTCGTGACGAAGCATATCTGAGATAAAGCCAAAGCTCTAAGCTAGAGAGGTCAAGAATCAAACATCTCAAGGGTTTTTAGCAAAAAATCTGATTGGTCATGTGCACAATATTGCGGATACAACATGCGGCATACATGACAAATCCACCCCCAAATGCTGACAAGCAGTTGAATTCTGGAGGATGAAATAATTTGTTGAACACTTTTTGGAACTTGCACTGCGGGTCTCATCCATTGGCTATGAAGGGTAGGGTGGTAATTATATACAATCGCAATACGGCTGGAAATACGACATCTGATACTTCCATTCCCATAGGATCCATGGGACTGGCATATTTACCTACATGAATGGTTGATTTTTAGGGTAGATGAAGATGCAGTTGATTTTTAGGGTAGATGCAGGTAAATATGCCAGTCCAATGGGTCCGGAAAAACATTCACCAACTTCAAAGCAAACTTTGCAAAACACACAATAAGGACTCACATCGTTTATGTTTGCCCAAAATACTTTTGAAATCTCTTGGATATATGTTTTCCATCCCGTTAAACATGTCCTGTCGGCATAGCTTTCGAAAGTGACGGGTCATCAACATCTCATGAGTGTCAACAGGGCCATATCAAAGTATTTTTGCGGAATCCGTACTTAAACCTATAAAGGGTTATAGTCATAGTGATACTAGATACACATTCAGCATGTAAGTGCGAAACTGGAAAGTCAAACCAGGATTTACAGTATATCAAAACAACATAACCCAGTGTTTTGGTCAGTGCTCATCTGCCTCGTGCATCTGCGCCGCAATCGACCACCACACAATCCACCAATGGCCTAAACAAAGAGAAAGTCAGAACACATCCTGGTTGGTGGTTGAAACGCCCAATTGAAAAATAATGTTAGTCAAAATGGGAATCTTCCCCAAAATATTTGAAACCACCACCTAGACATCATGGTGGCAACCCTACTGTGCCTCCAATTAGTTTGCAAGCGGCCTATTGCTTTCAGCAAGAGTTGCTTTAACCAAAATTTCAAAGGAAATTGATTTACACCCCGGAAAACTAACATGACATTGAAAATTCCCCATTTTCAATGAAAAAAAAAACACCTTCAAACGGTGGATTCTCCATTGTCATGCATGTTTTTTTTTGAGGGGTACTCTCTCGGTCATCAAGGTGACCTTTTTCTGATTTTTTTGTCCAAAAGATCCTGTACCTGCCACCACGTTGATTTGGTTCGTATCTAGTTTGTGGTTTTTCCAAGTCTGATCAAAGCATAGACTCAAATTTATTCAAACTGCATCTTCACTTCAAGGTTCAGGGTGAAAAATGATGAACATTTCAAAAACGACATGGAAAGTTGCTTCAATGCGGGGACTTGACTCTATCAGACTTTTCTTGGTTTTGGATCCGGACAGCACCTATCAACTATAAGGGTAGGAATGTCAATCTTATGATTGCTTTGAACATATTTTTATAGATGTTTGTATACAGGCACCGTGGAGGATGGCTACACCCATCAAAATTAAATTTTCTTTTCAAACACCGACTTTTTCCTTGGGATGCGATCTTGTTCAGATTTAGGGTTGCTAATTGGAAAACTGGAGACATCCAAAGCAACTAAATCGGCCAATGGTGATACTCAAAATGCCATGAATTTATGCACCGGCTCCGGCTGGAGGATGAAAAGACATATGTATCTGGCCAAATGGAAAAATATTTCACCAACCTAGGTTTCCCTGAAGTAAGGGAATTTGCCGAAACCTTGGGTGCCTTTTGGGGTGACAATTTGCTGTGAGGTCGCTATAATTTGACGAGATGTATGATATTCGAGTGTTCTCATGTCCTGAAACTTTGATATGAAATAAAACGTACCTGTATATATCCAACAGGTCAGTGCATGTCCTGCCACAAACCGCAGGGTACATCTTTGTTGATGTGATGCAGAACAGAACATAATTTCTCGGTTTCATACCAGCAATGTAAAGCAATCTCAATTTTTGAAGAATTATATGTATATCTTTGATACTTGCTGGTGACTCGTGACAGAATGCTGCTGAACTGCTTCCTAATGCCCCGCCCCAAAGCAGATTGCAGCAATGACCCCCTCCTGCATTCATCATTGGTCTCCAGCTTTTCCAAATCAGACAGCCTCGGTGGGGACAACAATGACTTGATGTTCTCTAAATTTGATTCATTCCTTGTGCAACTGCAAATAACTATGTCTACTACATACTGCATAAACCGAAGAATATAAAACAAGTATGTTTAGTATTTTAAATCATGTGCAGATATATTTGCATGTGCAAACTATTACAAACCACAGAGCCAGGATTTCTTGTGCTGGAGTTCCAGAGCCCTTGGCTCAACATCATTAACGATATTGACCAACCATACAATTTACTAGTTGGTGGTTGAACCAACCCAGTTGATAAATATGCTCGTCAAATTGGATCATTTCCCCAAAAAGGGATGAAAATTAAAAATATTTGAAACCACCACCTAGTTTATAATTGGACTTACAAATCCTAAAAACCAGTGGTTTTAGGTTGATCATCCGGGTGCGATTTTGCCGGAATCTATCTTCCATCCCCTGAAAACTAACATGATATTAGTACATCTTCGAATGGTGGATTTTCCATTGTCATGTTAGATTTCGGGGGGGAAAACTCCAAATAGCTCCCCTTAAGATCTCCAGTCCGTCCGTTGATGCCTGAGCCAACACCCCAGGTGCCAAGTAGCAAATCCATGCCACTGAAGACTTCACCGAAGACCACGTGTTTCCTGTGGAAGGGAGGCACCAATCTGTATCAAAGTATGTGTTGAAAATGTTGTTTACGTCAAACCCAACCCATTTGAGATACATATATAATGTTTAGATATGAATACACCTGCACCTTTTTTTGGATCGAACACTGGCGCCCCTATACAAAATTCAATACAATAAATAATCCCTGTAAAATCTGACTGCTATAACTTTGGAGGTGTGCAATATTGTACATTCATCTTAATTCATCTTTAACACCAAAATATAATCATAATATATGTAGAAAGAGAGTTTGCAAAAAAAACATGTGGACTGCAAAAACCCTTCCCTTCCAAATAGTTCTAATTTAAGTCCACTTCTTCAACCATCTGGCCAAATTGTAATATTTCACCGAGCTACATTTCCCTGAAATAGCAGGGAATTTCCCCAGCTAAACCACCATTTGGGGACCAAAAACGTCGTGTGAGGTCGTGAAAATTTGACCAGAACCATGTGCTTACAGGTTGTTGCAGGTGTCTGGCATTTTTTTTTGGTGGTGAAAACTATCCAAAAAGCCTTCGGCCCAAACGAAATCTAGGGCCATGAGTTGGTTGAAGTTGGTCTTATGCAAACTTTCTGCAATTTGCTTCTTATAAACATATCTTTATAGTATATATCATATATATAATATATATATATATATAGTTGGATAATAAATCCAAACACTCCCCATGTTTAGAATCGTTCAACAAAAGAGTTTTGAGCAAATCCGAGTTTGCTTCAATGTGCTTCAATAATACAACCAGGTGCTTGAACCACTGCGGCATTTTTCGCCGCGACTCACGCTGGCTCGCTCGTCTCGGGAACCGGTGCATCCTGTAAGTGGCTGTGATTGGACACGGCGGAGCCGCAGGAGAAGAAACGGATGAGCATAGCATGTATTCCAATGGGAAGACTTTAAATGACTTTATTACATCGCTAGTTGGTGGTTGAACCAACTCATTTGGAAAATATTAGTCGGATCATTTACCCAAGGATCGGAGTGAAAATACAAAATATTTGAAACCACCGCCCAGATTGTGATATCAATGTATGTCCATCAAAGGAATGAAAAAAACATAATCCTACTTTCCAATCCTAACTTCCAACCAGAAAACCATAGAAACAACAGAAGAAAAATAATATCCCAGCTTCTTGCAAGTGACCTTTTGATTCCCCAAATGGAGGGCACTTACCCCCTGAAAAGGTCACTTAAAACCACCAAAAAGGTCACTCGGAAGAACCTGGTCTATTGCAGTAAGTCCCCTAAAAATCTCATCATGGACTATGATGGACGGTTCTTCAGCAGTGCAGCACCCAACCTCAGCTCCATAGGATAGGAGGAACTCCACAAAGTCCTCGTTGTGTTTTTAAAACCCCCCCTTGTGCAAAGTTGTGGCCTCATAGAGGTAGCGGTAGTAATTTTCAGTTTTAGTATTATGAACAAATATATGTGTATATATATATATATATAGATCTTATTGGTTTGGAAGGAATCTGGTGTGCTAAGAAATTGGGATAGATTCATTTGAAAACATGTCGTACAAAGGTGATTTTTCGAAATGTTCAGATTCTCAATGCATGACGATGGCAGGTGCCATCTACAAACTCTCCAAGGAAAGTTCTGTCACTTGACGGTCCAAAATCTCTGTATACCACACAGTGAGTGTGAAAGTAGATGGAGCCTGCAGGCTCCCTGCATTTTCAATGAGCCAAAAAAAGGCGTTGCCTCCGAATCTACGAATTTCACGTTTGGGAGTTGCTCCATGCAGTTGAACAGATCCCCCCAGAAAATCCAAGCCTCAAATACCACCAGGTTCAACCAGTGAGGCCAACCAACGATCAACCACATGGTATGCAGCACGGAAGTGTCCAAAAAATGGAACAGGCAGGAGTGTCTTGGAATAATTCCGTTTAATTCCTACTTCAAGGCCAGTGTTTTCTTGAAACTTGTGACATCTTTGCAATACTTCATTTTTTCCACTTGGAAAGGATCAATGGCGATCGCCTCGCCACTCCCTTTTTATCATTGGTAAAAAGTCATGGCCCCGAAAACGATTTTCGCCAAAATCCAACCTTTGGGTGTAAAGCGCCGGGAAAAACCGAAGACACGAAACCCGCGGTCCCGCGGAAGTCCTGGTAACCTCTAGCTCGGGCAATCTGCAAAACATTTCTGCCTGGTTCAGTTGTGAAACTATAGGACTCGGGATGATTGGTACCTGTTTGGTCCCTAGGGATCCAATCAGCGAACGTCAGATGATGAGCAAGGGGTGTCCTTCATCACCTCCAAAAACGCAAGGTATTTAGGTTCCATTACCATTCTCAGGTTCGGTGATTGGATCCCTAGGGGTTAATATCCTGATTGCTGGTTGCGAATAACACCATAAACTGGCAGTAAATTATCGATAAATTAATTTCCAGAAATGAAGTTCTGAAAACTCATGGGTAGTAAAGTGTCACTTTTCAGAAACTGATGAAATCTGGCCATGGCTTTTCAATGACGACCTATTGCCAGCCATACTCAGGTCAGGTTCGGAGGATTTCCGTACCAAACCCAAACATTGAACCGGCAGGTAAGGCTGCAACTTACGATTGAGTTCCATTTTTGTTGGTCGCAACTAAGGTCGGATTGACCCAATCCTGAAACACCAGCATCTCTCAATCCAATCAAGTGTGGCAAATTGTAGGATTTCATGTGGCAAAATACATGATTGCAACAAATTGAACTGAACAAGACCGGATTTGACCCCATTGAAATCCACCATTTCAAATAATCTGAGATCTTCTTTTCAAATTCCACCGACGGGGCTCTGTTTAAGCTGGCAAGTGCAAATAATTTGCTTACCAGGTGAGTCTGTCCGCACAAAAAAAAAAACTTATGGACTTGTCCAAAGACTATTTGTTCACAGATTATATTTAAGCATTTCAACGAGGAATCCCTGTCATTTCAATGTTCTCGTGTTATCTGTTCTTTCGTGAAAGGGGGTAGGTAGCATATAACTCCATTATACATAATTTATGAAGAAAGGCAAGGACGATTTGTCTGATAGCCATTACAGCAGGTGACATCTTTTCGGCCAAATGTGATGATTCATATGCTACAAATCTTCGACCCCATTCACACAGCTACCAGTTAACAGAATCTATCACTACAAGGTGTGTGGATATAGAAATGTGAAAAACTACCTTGTCGGTTCACAAGGATCCTGAAATAAACTCATAAACTGCGCCATTATATGTTCTTAAAATATATATGTACATGCATCCCTCCTATCTTGGTAGTATGACGTGTTGTTTTTTTTCAACCCATCTCAAAAATAACACTGTATTCAAACTCAAACTTGGATCGATTCGCAAGTATAGGCAGGCCGCACCAAAAACCAAACCCAAACAAGAATTCAATGAAAACACCACCCAAACCCCGTTTATTCATTTTTATGCACCCAGAACATACCTAGGATGTTGCAGTCCTACTGTTGATGCTTCAGAAATCCTGCACCAGTTGATATGTAGAATTATCCCCTTTTTAATTACAGGGTTTCAGTCATTGGTCAGGTGCTTCGCCAGGTTTTCTGATGTTCAACAATGCTTCAGCTGAAAGATGGCACGTTTCAAGAAGGAGACTCGGAGATTTTCCGGCCCTTGGATGGTTCCATTTGGGTAAAAATCCAAAAAAATCCAACCAACCAACCAACCAACCAACCCCCAAGAACCTTGGTCATCTCTGCAATTCACATCAGCTTTTGCTTCCACCAAGGCCTGGAGTAGGGAGGACATGACATGATCCAAATTTGAAGGTTCTAAATATTATTTCATGGTATAATTGATGTTGTAACATGTATATATAGTTGTTGATATTATATATATATATATAAAGGACAGTAATGCTAAATGAATCAACATACAAGAAACCTCCCCAACACCTTGCCCAAACACTACGATATCTTCCATCAGTTCATGCAAATGAGTGCATTTCATTTGTGGGCTCTTTCAAAGGTCTTTGACACCCTTTTTGTTTTGTAAGACTTGAAACCAACACCAGTCATTGAGTCATACCCGTCACAACTACTTGTTCACCAGTTTCAATCTATGACTCCGGTATGACCGGTATGACTCAACAGCGATGGCACCAGCATTGCCTTCATGGAAAAATCATATTATCATTACTGTTTGTGACATTGGGACACCAATAGCAAAACTATGTGTTTTTTTTTACAGTTCGCAATTTGTTGATTTGAAGATCTTTTTGAAGTACACATTATCTGACAGGTTAGGGATTGAGATGGAAGAAGAACCTATGTCCAAGGGCAACAAAATGGTATAGTAACTTTAGATTCATCAAACATCAACACAACATGAACAAAAATAATCGATTGACTCATAAGTGAGCACAATCACAAACACTAAGCAGCACCTCACGACTTAGTATCTTTTTCAAATCATGTCGAATCCAAAATGAAACTTCCCTTGATAGGTGCCGAATGAACAAAAGTCCAATGTCCACCCTGCAAAACATATTTCCAAAGCAAGGTACTCCTGGCCCTGCTACACGCAAAATTGGGAAATAAACAAATTCCGTGACTGGATTTAACCATCCTAAATTTACCTTGAATTTCCTTCAACAGCCTTAGTCGACTCCAAAAAATAAAACCATTCAGTGCTTGGAACTGTTTAAGTGTTTTACATTTTTGCTCTGGTACAACTAACATGGCTGATTGGAAAATCCTCTATTTTCAATAGGAGATTTCAACAAACACTTAAAATAGCGGTCCATGTTCCAGCCAGCTACACTCGTTAGAACTAACATAGCTGAAAACTGATGGTCGGGATACTTTCCTGTTGGGAAAGGTCCTATTTCAGGGGCAAAAATTTTAGGACGGGTATGTTAAACTTACCGGAGTGTGTATCACAATCAAAAGCTCATCCTCCACTTCATCCCCACAAATCACCTTCGTTTTCCCACACCTGAGTCGTTCCAACATGTCCTTCGGTGACAGCACCGAAGAGCGGTGTCTCACCATCCTGACAAGTGACATCACCAGGAGTTTCAGGTACCTAAAATGGAGGTACTGAACCTTATAAGGCCATTTTGGGGATGGGTTTTCCCTTACATAAGCCTTACATACAGCTTATATAGGTGAGAACCTCCATTTTAGGTACCTGAAATGTCTGGTGATGACAGTATGTAACACAAGTGCATAGAAATGTATGGAAACCATATACCATATTCAAGCAGCAATACTCTTGATGGAAGAAATGCGGCTAACCAGTTATTGTGGTAATTAGTTTATCCCATTTTTCTACAAGGTTTTATACATCCCAGGTGGTGCAGGAGTTCTTCCATCAACAGTATCATGGAAAATAAATGGAAATACACCGAAATAACATACAACATAGGCAGCACGGACAAACATATTTCTGAACACATTACAGTAACTATATGTACCCCCACTACATGTCTTGTACACCCAAATGTGCACCTTCAAACCTCAAGCACAAATTATGAAAAAAAAATCCCCCTGCCAATTCACCATGTTGGCCAAAGGTAGTCCAACTTTGTAGAGGAAATTGGTACGGCCCTAAGGATCATTGGACCCTCGAAACTGGCGTCATTTTGAGGACCTTACCCCGGCGTAATACAGGTTCCTTCACCCTTCCATTGGAGGGTCCAAGATCCTTAGGGGGGGATAAAAAATCCATCAAATCTCGCGCCTTGTTGCGCAAGTCCACCCCCCTCAACGGATCAGCGGCCACTTTGGAGCTCAGTAACCTCCAGTTGGATGGAAATTTGATGCAAAATGGAAGGGATATGGAGTTGTTCAAGGATTTCCCCAAGAAAACACCTCAAATATCAAAATTGGAATCCCTAGGGATCCTCAATCACCGAACCTGAGAATGGTATTGGAATTGGAAGCTAAATACCTTACGTTTTTGGAGGTGATTATTCACCCCTTGCTCATCATCTGACAAGGTGATTGGATCCCTAGGGAATGTTCATTTTTGGAGATGTTGTGAATGTGGAGTTTTTATCCAAAGGACCAAAGGTTGGCAACTCGTTCTGTGACCACACTGGCAACCCTGCTGACATATTCCAAAATCTGCTTGAAGATTCATCAATCCATAAAGAACAAATTCTTGGAGAATCACTTGTAAATGGGGGTGATCCTAACTACTTAGATCCACTGTGTTGATCTTTCAAGTACTTGGCTATGATTAAACATTGTCCAGCCCAAGTGGCTGCATGATCTCATTCCCTGCCAAGTGGCATGTTCATGATGGGTGTGTTTCCAGTTCGCGCAGCCACATGGAAGGACTGAGGTGCCGAAAGTGCAGAACGTTGGGGGAAGGTTGGTGCAAAGTACAACGCTGCACAACTAATTGTATCAACTACTGGCCAAACAAAAATTATGTAATATCCATTGATCAATAAGTTTTAAAGAACAAGAATGTCTGAAGGGTACATACAAAAGGAAACATCCAACAACATCAAACATGATAAATATACTCCGCTAGGGTTTCGACGACTGGACACGGACCTTACGCATATCCTGTTTGTTTAAAGGTCTACACTGGACATGAAACAAAAAAAAGTGCACTAAACAGAAAATATGTAAATTAACATGACAACAACAGAATTCCAAGAACTCATGATACAACTTATTGACACCAGAAGGTATCGTTCTATCTTAGCGTATTTGACAAACACGTAACATCTGTTTGATAAAACCTTAAAAACAAGTCTCACTCTCACACATCCCATGTATGGAGACCCAATTCCGAACCTAAAAATATTTCAGATCTGAAAAAAGTACCAGTAGGACCTCCAAATCTATTTGCTTCTCAAAATCAAAATCAGCATAGCCTGGACGTTTCTGTCATTTCCCCCCTGCTTTGGGAGCCACCCTGTCGGACAGGTTTCCGGACGCAAATCTTCCTCACACCAAAAGTGGCATAGGGATCTGCACCTGCCTTGGTGATTTTTTGCACTGACAGGTGAGTTGTGTTTTTTTTGATTGTGGGGCATTATCATTTTGTTGGTGCCTACGCGGGGGCTACGGCTTGCCTACGCGGCCACAGTGGGAGCCTACGCGGGCACAAGTTGTAGGAAATTTGCCTACGCGGCCTACGCGCGTGTGGTTTTGTTAAAAAGATGCCTACGCGGCTACAGTCCGGGCAGCTTTTCCCCACCTGTCAGGTGAGGGTTGTTAGATTTTATGTGAGTTGTCTTCTCCTCCGCCTCATCTTCTTCTCCTNGGGGAAGTGTTTATTGAAAAACTTCATGGGGGGAAAGGGCACCTACGTGGCTATAACCAAATTCGCCTACATCTCGCCTACGGCTACGCCTACGCGCGCCTACGCGAAAAACCGTCTACAGTTTTGTTTTTGTGCTGCCAATTTCTACTATTGACAGATGTCCGGGACTCTACATTTATGACAACAGTTAGTTGTGAAATTCGGCTTCCCGTATTCGCCTACGGCTTGCCTACGTCCACATAATCTTGTACATGTGCCTACGCCCGCCTACGCCCCCAAGGGAAATGCCTACATCCACAATGATCAATGTCAACCTCCTGATAAATCCTTTTGTCTATAAAAAAATCTCTGCTCAGGTGGAGATATGTATGACATGTATGACCAAAAATATATGTTTTTGGGGTATGGTTTTGTAAGTTGTTTTCATGAAGATACCATAGTATATAATATGAATATACTATTTACATATTCAGAGATGTATGTATATATTAAAAAAAATGTATGTTGAATATGTAAATGGTGGTTGTCCAAAATTCTTTCTTCTCGAAACGGCCATTCTTAGCCAAAAAAAATTTACTTTAGCCAAACTTTCGCCATACTCACAAAAAACTTTCGCGGGGCCCTATGTTGGATTGTATCTGGGAATTTTTGTTAGGAAACAGAATCTTGACAAGGGACATCTGCGTGTCTGAGCGGCCATCAAAACTCATTCTGTGGCGGCTGCGCATGCACGTGTCGCGTTTTGCTTTTAACGGTGGTCCTTGCTCACCTTCTCCGGCCAGTTCTGACACTCCCACACCGAAACTAAGGGCTCACCTGCTTCCTGCCTCTCTGCAAACAAGACATAACAAGTCAACAGTTTAGGCCACCTAGCTTTCAAGAGAAGGCCGTCTTTCGCCAAGCTTTATCAAAACTTTCGCCAAACTTTCGTGAAAAATCGCCCTACATAAACTTCATCTTCAAAAATCCATGTATGTTCCAGTCATATCTTACTACTTTCGCCAAACTTTCGCCAAAAAATAATTTACTTTAGCAAATTCAGCTTTTAACTTTCGCCAAAGGTCATTTTGGCATACCAAAGGTCATCGAATACTACACTCAAGTCAAGGACCTTTTGGACGATACCCATATACATGTACAGTTACACATATCATTTGAAATTATGGATTCCCCCAAACAAATCCAACAATTCCCAAACCTAAAACTGGTTTGTTCAACTTGGGATCCGCCGACTAAGCTGGGATGATGAGGTCGGTCAGTCAGGTCAGCTTTGAATCATCACAGGTCCCATTGGTGGTGAAGGTGGGATTTCTTTGACGGGATTTGTCATGGGATCTACTCTTTCTTCCAGAATCATGGAAGTGGAAAATGGCTATATTTGAAAGGTAGATATACTGGAAGGACCCATTTTTGACTTCCATGATTATGGGAGGAAGTGTACATGGAATTTTATGGATTCTCATGGGATATGTTGGAACTATTCCGGAGGATTTCTCTTGGTCTATCAACAGTAGTATATTCATTCGTGGATACTACATAGCATAAAATCCATGGATTATGTCCAAATGCTGACATAAGGACACTGTAGAAAAAATCATCAAATTCAACCATTTGGGCAAACGGATTCACAAACTCAAAAATGCCGACATACAGAGTACTTTTCGAAGTGTCACAGCTCATTCTGACTTGTTCTGATTTCTTGTAAACTTCCAAGGAAACTTTTGACTGAGAAATTGGTTTACTGTGCTTTCCTTCTTCTCGCTACTCATTGACAAGACTTTAGCCAAACTTTCGCTAAATCCCGCCAGGAAACTTGTCAGTTGCTACACATTCGCGAAACTATCTGAAAAACAAAAACGTCCAGTGGCAACTAGATGTAGAGTTTAGGATCCCGAAAGCAAAAGGAAACATGAGTCAGTGTTCAACAATAAGGACAGTTCACATCCCTCCAAACGGCCTAATGCATGCCCTAATAGTCACCAACATTCATATCACATCATGTTCCATTCATGTTTTACTACTTCAGCAAAATGTTTTGCCAAGAACAAGCAAGTACTTCAGTGAGTTCGAATTTCATGTTTTTTTTCCCAAGAGTCATTTTTCCACAACAAAAGCCATTGCAATCAGCACTCAAGGTTCAAGAACCTTTTCGAGAACTTCTGATATAGAAAATATATCAAACTATGTCTATACATCTAGACTTCTCTAGATTGTTGTATACTTCAACTAGATTATTGCTTCAATTCCGCAAAAAAAAAAAGGTAACCCATCATCCCATGTGTTTTTTTACTTACCTACAAAAAAAAACGCACGCATCCTTGCCTCCAACGCATCGTAGGCACCATCAAAATCCCCTTGCCAGCAGCAATCGTAGAGCTCGCGACCTTGGGCAGGTTGGATCAATGGGAAGAGCTCTTTCCTCACAGTCCAAGGTTGCTGGAATTCTTATGTTGACAATCTTTATGTTGAAAAGAATGCTGCCAAAATTGGAAATCCTACTATAGGATATATACATATATTCATATTTTTGACTCATAGAGACTCATGCAAAGTTTAGGCAAAATAATTGTAAACTTGGAAATGTATTAGAGGAATATATCCTTTTTGGTGGTCCCCCAAGTAGCCACAACTTCTGTGGCAACTCGATCGTTCTTCCTCAAATCTATGGTGGAGTCGGAGTCGACACACACACAAAATGACCAGGCCAGAAGCTTGTCTCTCTATGTATGAATATAAACTTATGTATATACATATATATATATAATTATATATACAGGTAGTAGTATGTATAGATATGTATATTATGTGATATACAAATAACACCAGGCATATATATATATAATATATATTTATATAAATAGATTCGTATGATCAAAACACAACTGTCCATCTCTTCCTGGGAAACTCCACTCATCGCAAAATCCCTTTGAAAGACTTTGTACCTCCACATCACTAAGCCCCAGAAACTCTGATTTTTCGCAGGCAAACTTTGACCTGTTGGGGTTCGAGGGTAAGATGTGTTGGCCAATGAAGAAAACCGTTGGGATTTTTTCCTTGGGAACATATAGGTTATTAGACAATATACGTTGAATCATGTCAAATTGCTAAGAGTCTCCAAAAATAAGTGTTTCACAAGTACTACATCACCTGATTGTGATAATTGTGGTACAATCTTAGAAGTTCCGAAGTTCATATCATCTAGAAATATTGAACCTGTAGAATCACTCATGTCATCATGAGGGAAAACTCACAATGTTTGGACATTTGGAGAGTATTCCTGTAGATGCATCATAGGCCATAGGGTTTCTGAGAGGTGAGGCAATTTGATGGCTCCCCGGTATTGCCCTGCAGGAAACAGATACCCAAACACTCAATGTATGGTATATTTACATACATTTGGTTAGTCCCTATGGTAAATCTAGCTAAATGTACCATGCATTGAGCTCGGGGACAAAAGTATGATGAAATATGACTTCAAGGACATTAATAGAGAATATCAACTAGTTTCCACTATACTTGAAGTTGTGGAACTGCCGAACACATGTTATGGGAATGGCTTTGAAATCCAACCCTAAATCAACCCTTTGTGGCGGTAGGCACTCAACAAAAAACATAGCATATAGAAGGATCAAAATAGGGCTGAACTAAGTCAGTATATAACAAAAATGTTTCAAACCATCTACTTAGCAAGGTTTTTTCCATCATTCTTCTTGCATCCTTTGGATTTTTTGCCCCATCCACACCACACCTGCTGTCACCGTCGGAATCGGCAGCGTTTTCATGGCTTCCAAATTGACCTGCGGGACCTGCAGCTTGGCGGAGTCCTATGATTAGCAAGTCGTTGATTTGAAGAACAAGTCGTTGATTTACCCTCCCGGAAATTAACGTAGCACCTGAAATTTGATGCTTGGAAACTCAGCAGGCTACTTTCCTGTTCAAATGGCGACATGTTTGTTTTCGGGAGTGCACCCTCCCTGAAATTAACGATGCATCTGAAACACTTGTGTTTGGAAAATGTTTTGCTTTTTCCTGTTGGGAAGGGCGTTTGGGTAGGTGCTATGTTAATGTTTCGGAGTGGAACTCAAAATTTGATGTTCATGCCATCCTCAATTGGTGAGTGTTCCAAAAGTTCAACATTGTCAATGATTTCTTGGTGGTTCCTTTTCTTGTAATATAGAAACTGATTCCCGGCACTGTCAAATGGCTGCACACTGGCTGTACTTTATGTATGGAAATAAGACACAGAACAAATAAACTAGAAAACAAGCGCATACTATCTATACAAACTACTATCCATCTATCTCATCCCATCCATCTGTGTATGCTGTATTACAGTATATGCCATATGTCTGTATGTGTCACTATTAATTATTACTGTACCTAAATGTACATTTGCCACGGGCTCTGCTGAGCTGACATTGCCACCTTGGGTGCTACCGCATCTGCCGCTATGGAGCTAGATGCCTTTGGTCGATTCGAATCGACTGCAGCATTGACAGCGGCCTCAACAACGGCAATATGGCTCAAACACAAAGCGGACAAGTTGAGTTGGTTAAAACGTCACCATAATCTGCAGTACCTTTTCTATCTTTGAGCGGTAGCCTTTAAGATAATTTTTGGTCCAAAACATCTACTTTGTGAATCATTACTGGTTTAGGTGCCTTGGAATTCAAAGGATGACGCCGAGTAATAAACCCTTTCTAGTTCGGGAATTTCATGGAATTTCAATTGCCACCCTCATCCAGCATTCATCATATTCATTGTGCATCCGACAGTTCCAGAGATGTAGGGTTCGATGAGCCGCAAGGATGCTCCTGGAGGTGGAAAAAGCCATGGTTGTGTAGAGTAAGTACATGTGAAACATATGTCGGTGTAGCTTGATCCTCATTCCGGTAATAGAGAACATCTACTCTAGTTGGTGGTTTCAACCCATCTGAAAAACATTAGTCAAATTGGAAATCTTCCCCGGGTAGGGTTGAACATAAAAAAATATTTGAAACCATAATCTAGTACTTATCGAAAGTGTGGCAATCCTCATGAATATTGACATTCAAGTTGATCAAACCCCGTAAGTGGTATCTTTCAAACTTAGAGGTTGATGGCCTCCACAAACAGACTTGAGATTTTCAGTGCTTTTCGCATGCTAAGAAACATAGCCTCCAATGAACCTAACATCTACAAAGTGACAAAAGCAATTGCAATGTTTTAGCCAATTTATGATGATACACCTTGCCAAGGGGATCATGCACCACCTTACCTTCATAAGGGTGACGTCATAGATCTCCTCCGTAGCACACCTCCCCGAAGCAACCCCTCACGTGAAATAAAACCCGGGCCACCTACCACCGCAATGCCGGTGAAGCATGCACCACAGCAGGTGCAAGCCTTTTGTGTTTTGAGAGGAACCAAGTCTTCTTTTTAGAGGGCCCTACATCATGTATATACTGCAAATTCCCTTGGCTTTGGAACTTCAATCTTTCCAAAAAGGGTGTAGTCAACTTCTAGGTACTTTTCACCAAGTAGTGATACCCATGGATTTGTTTCATGTTTTTTTTTGGCATGGAGGTTTTGGAATCTTGATTTTTTTCCAAGTGAAAGGTGGACTACTGTAAATAGATTGTTGCAAAGAGATCCGAAACGATGCAGCAAAACAGTTCGCCCCTTGATGTCCCCTAAGTCGATCAAGTCGTCTTCCAACCAACAACTTCCAAAGGTTATATGTGCCATGGTCGATCAACTCCTTATATTGAGAATGGTCATCCCACCCTTAAATAGGAAATCTTTATAATGATGTAATGGGTATATAAACCCCCTACTATTTTGTTAATGACCATTCCCCTATTATGTGGAAATGATGGGAGCTTAGACCCGATCGCACATATATGAACAATGAACAAACATAGAGCCACATCCCGCCGCTTCCCGCTTCCCTCCCAACTGTTTTTCCCTCCCAACTGTTTCTCGTACCGATGTCATCGTGAAAGCTGGAGCACCAGCGCCATAGCTGAAAAAGTGACGCCAAGTTTCTGAATTTATGAAACCTCTTTCCAGCAACCCATCCAAATGATCAGAAAGCTCTGATTTCAACTGATGTCAAAGTCTATTTATTTTCATATCAGCATGCACCATGTCTCAAACCAAGTCCTGAGGCTATTCAATCATGTTCAACATGAATCAAACAACATTCAGTCAACTAAGCAAGGGTCCATACACAATCAAACTGAAACACTGGTAAACTTGCGTTGTTGTTCGGGATTTATACACCCTCTAAACGTTGATTTTCAACGTACATCGACAAACATGTTTTGACAAGATCTTGATATATATTCAGTCTGATCCGTTCGGGGATACCATCATTATTGGTACTTTTCCAGGATTCGCACAAGCTCATTGCTGTACACGCTACGATTAATGAACAACTAGAGGAAGTAGGGGATGATTATCTATCAGGGAACCACTGCACCTGTGTCAACATGCTATGGGACAATGAGTCAATCCTAACAAACTGGATTTCGTGCCACATGTCCTTGTGACAAGCTGTCGCAGCGACGAAGCAATTGTATCATTGAGATTAAAGGAATCAAGCTCATCTGCAATCTGGATCTGCAAATCATTCAAGTTGTTAGTTGCAGTTGATGGCCAAGTGCACAAACCCTGTTCAGTAATATTCAAGGATCAACCACTTGTATGTATTTATAAATCTATAATCATAAATCTCTCTATATATATACATATAGATGCAACTCAACATCGACAACTATTTCAAACGACCTTAAAATAGAAACCCAACCCTTAAAATACTGTGGATTTCTCATCTGCCAAAGGAAAATGGTTGTCTGCCACGGACATGTCCACAATCTGATCCGAACCCGCAGCTCCTATCGAGATGTTCTTGTGCTTCGAAGGAAACCTGATTCAACCAGTGACCCTTCCTGCATTGGTTTTCAAGCTCTCAAAAAAGAGTTCCACTTCCTGTCTTCGTTGCAAATCAACAGGATGGTACTATGATAATCAGATAAGAATAGATAAGATAACTACTAAATATTTGTCCGTATCGACCATGGTACATACAAGACATTGCCACTTCGTCCAACATATGTTTTCTTGATCTGGAACAGAATCAGAGTCACATCTACAGCTTATAACTCCACATACTTAGAAAAAAAACTGCGACCTTTTAACGACTTCAGCTACTGAACTATGAAGCCACCCGAAGAAGTTCTGGTTTTGCATATGTTCCCCTTATGCTCCTTTGTTGGTGAACCGTAGATGCACTTAGAATAGGAAAACTAAGCTCACCGTTTCAGTTTCGCGAGTTTCGCCACACCACCCTCAAGGTTGACCCGACCTACACCAGCACAAAGGTAGAATGACATGTGATCATGGTACTGACATTATTGAAATACATCATACCTTTGGACCCCAAGTGCCCATGAAAAATGAAGGTTTTAGGCCCTGAATATATGGGGCATGACCCCTAAAGATGAAGGTTTTGGGTTCCCATGGTATTCACTTCAAGAATACAGGGAAGTGTAAACTTTGTGTGTCACAATTCCCATTCATATGCACTGCTGTTTATGCAGAACATGTCTATGAGTCTATCCATATTGTCAAGGGTATCAACAAATTCATCATAAACCAAATTCTTCACACAAGAAAACGCTGGATGGATTTCATCATTAGTCTGGACCCTGGAGATATTTTTGGGACCTACTTGGGTCCTAATTTTTAGGAGATATTTGGTCAATTTAGGAGCCTTGGACCTGTCTTCATCAACCCGTCCAAGGAACAAAGAAATTGGAGCCATTCGTGTTGGGCCCATCATTGGCCATGCACAGCAATCCTTCCGACGTACACTTCGGGCCAAGTCATCGGTGAAATGATAGAATGAAACTGCTGATGGTTCAGAAATCCACCGTTCACCACCTGATGATGGAATGAAACCCTGTAAATCATGCGATATCATATCAACTGGTTAATCGGATTGTTTGCTCCATCAACAGTACCTTTTTCCATCATCCAGGTAACATGCATGGAGATAAAATCGTTTCAATGACTTCGAGCTACAAAAAACTGTGTTTTCCTATTTTTCGCACTTATTTGATTTGTTCGCTACGAGTAGCTTCAACTAAGAGCAGTCATAGACATGTCTTCCGTTGTAATATCCTTCCCCTTTCTTCAGTGAGAAGCAGAGAAGCAATGATCGTCATAACAAACATATGCATCTGTTCATACAAATACTAGGCAAAAACTTAGGTCCTTGGCCAAAAACATATCGCTTTAGGGGCTAAGGATATTTATTAGGGCCAGGGATAATGGGATAACCCTAAGGTTTGCCAAGTAAATGCATGGAGATACACCGGCCCTAAAGTCATCCCAAAATCTGGTAGTCTCAAAACTCAAACCACAAATGAAACTCAGCATAGATAAACATCCACCATTCCTTGCAGCTCTCTCCCTTTAAATATAAAATAAAGTACTCCAAAAATTCCATGGAAACTGGAAACAAAAACACTTGGATGAAGGTTCCAAATTTTTGACATTTTGTTTTTTTTCTCTTCCCCACCTCCCATGTTCATTCATATTGAAGCCTCTCCATCCAGGGCATCGGGGAATCGGGGCCTCGACGGTTCACCTTTTCCCGAAAGTTTTCGTCCGCGAAGCGTCGGGCGTAAATGGATTCGCCACCCGTCCTGGGAGATGGGGGAAGGCGAGTCTGGAAGGGTGTTGTTGAGTAAGGCTATCTAGAATCAAATCCCAAATATGTCATATGAGTCATATGTCAAGCATCAAGATCATCACTTAGAAATAATTGCAACCATATGAAACGCTGTTGCCTGCAAACGTGTATATATATATATGTAGAAATATGATTATATACCTATATATACATATACAAAGAAAGAGAGAGGGAGTTATATTTATTCTGAGAAATCCATCCAACAAGCCCGCCACCAAGTCCCTATCGGCCACAACTATGTAACATATAAAGATACACAAACATAGATGTCATATCTATAAAATATATATAATTATGCATATATTACAAATATAATACTGTATATGTCTATTACAGGTATATAGATATAAAAGAGCAGGGGAAGCCAACCACTGATCCTTGGAAGGATGTGTTGCTGATTCCTATACGACATCGACGAAATTTTGAGAGAACCCCGGTCCCGTTGGCATTCTCAAAGTCACCACCCTGCGGAGACTTTGGGCTTGACATTGCGAACCGGTGAACCTTGATGTTGGGTTAGTGGTTCTTTTAAAAGCCAATACAACAAAGCTTTCATGTGTGGCATATGTATTCAAACTTGGTATAATATATACATATCCACATGTCATATATGTATATATATATATCTATTATATATACATGTCCAAGGGGATGCGGCATGAAGGGACACATACTAGGTAGTTATGGGTTTGCTTAAGGCGCTTACACCTACCAACAGAGATGCACCCTGGTCAAACTCTCCGTGATCCATATTTTGCTTTTTCAAGCTGGACGGACCTCATAATCAGTCTGGTCATACTGGTGGTGGTTTATCTATTCCCTAAGGTTCCATGGGACTGGTACATATTTTTAGCTACATGAATTTCGTTGAATTTCTATGGGTTTTCATGTATGTATATAAATATACCATTTTGGATGGATCCTTAGGATGTGTGTTATCCCCCATTTTTTTACGAAACATATACGCATCTCAGGTGGAATGTCTTCTGAACCTCACCAGCGTGAAACGAAGATACCCCCCCCCATGTTGGGAATGATATTTTGTGACCTCACGTAGTACACCCCCTGAAGATGAACGGCTGGTCTTCATCACTTTTTTTAGAGGTTTGGTTGGAAGATCATGTTTCCTTTCTTTTCATGGGTGATTTTATAGGTGAACTGTATGATAATCTTCCAGGGTACTAGTAGTTTCAAGCATCAACGCCAACAGGTGCGATTGAGAAACACAATGCAAATCTACTTGTCTGGGAAAGTTGTCTGGACTCTTGATGTGGGGTTTTCAATGGCAACAAACATCGCCTATAGCTATATAGCAGCTATACCACCTGCAAAGTAGATGCCACAACTCTCATGTATCGGTTAATCATGGCCCCTTACAAATCACCACGTTTTGGGACTTGCGCCATCTACTTTCACCGCAGTGTATCTGAAAGAAAACAGCATTGGTGAGCAACAGTTGCTTCCAAGCATTTTGCCAGCTGCCCATTCCAACCTGGATCATTAGTCCAGGGATCATCCTATGCCTTAGGCCGGCAGGATGAGACGGTGCGGTGAATCATGAAACCGGAGAAACCCTATGAACCTATAGATGGTCGTTCAGAACCTTCAGCATTCAAATTATAACTTGAACAAAAAATAAAAGTGATAATCTGCATCAAGTTTCGAGGCAAAACATGAATTTCCCACCAGGGAACTAACAAGTCCTACCTGTGGAAAAGGATATGTTAATCTTCAACAGTACCTTGGGATGGGGATTGTTTAGTTGCAAGGATGGTATTATGTGACTGAAGCTGTTGATGTTCGGGGTTTCATTGGGTTCATGAAATTCCCTGAATCCGGTCGGCCTTCCATACATCGGTCGGGGCAGGATATTTGAAGCAGTAGTGTACACTCCAGGTAAACTAACGTTAGCCGTGGAAAATCTACCCATCAAAATGGAATTTCCATGGCTATACTGGTTTATACTGAAGGGTAAGAACAAAAAAATCCAAGCTACAAAAAGTAGTTCTACAACTTTCCAAGAAATTCTTGATATCTGATCTCCCTACCTTGTGTCATCTATCTGAATCCCCATTCATCGCATCCAAAAAAAAGGTGCGAGACGATGCTGGATGACCCATGAACCAGCTGGTGGCCACTGAAGAGAAGCACGTATATAAATATCTGGCCAAATTATAATATTTCACCAACCGAGATTTTCCTGAAATAAGCGGATTTCCCGTAATTACTAAACCACCATTTGGAGTGAGGTTGCGTGAAGTCGCTATAATTTGACCAGAAATATTCAAACCAAACCAATTAGAAAAACATAGCAAAGAAAAAGCAGCCTGCTATATGAGTTTATGATAACTTCAACCATTTTTTTGTTGGATAATACCATCAAAACAATACAGATATCACAAATCCCTTCAAGTTCAAAGCCAACACCTCTAGTAAATGTTGCATGTGCATCAGTGGTTCTTCTTCTAGCAAAAGGTCACAGAAAGACAACCCGTTGTGATCAATTGCGCTGTTCTACTGTACTCTTCTAGACCTTGTGCTTTCCAATAAAGAATACATTTTTCTATAAATATACTGCATATCCTAGTATGTATATACATATATATACATATATAGTATATGCACGCGAAGAAAACGCAAACATATGCAAAGAGATATACATATATGTAAATATATAATTCTACAATCAAATCATATATAGTTTATCTTGTTGATTCATTCTGCACCTTTTTTGTCATCACTATCAATCATTAGATTTCTGTGCCTTTGCAAGTCCAATCTTGGCTGCCACACAACAGGCTGCCCTTGTAGTGAAAGGCTTTGCCACGAGCCGTCACACCTGCCAACGCCCTTGGGAAATGTTCCCTAAAAACAGACCTTTTTTGGGGTTGAAACAATGTACCCAAAGGACCCATGTAATGATATATTTACCTACATGAATGGTTGATTTTCATGGTAAATGTAGGTAAATATACCATACATGGATCCTATGGGTATAAACATCAAAAATCTTGAAGGTGGTTCCATTCTCAAACCCCTATAATTTGCTTTCGCAATGATGTTGTTGAGAGCATTCGCTGTCATCCACGATGGCAATCTATAATCCAGCGTTTGCATCCGTTCGGGATTGAGCATTGCCATGTCACGAGGGAGAAAGGGATGTATAACCGCCATCGGAACTTCATTGTATGTTCCCACGCTTGTTAAGCAAGTGAGATGAGATAAAATGTACAGTAAATGACGTCAACACACAGCAAGTTCAGGCGAATACCTACATAACATCCAACATTCTCTTGTAGACTAGTTGGTGCGAACACTTTTCCTGCTCAAATTTTGCAACACAAATGTGTTTTTCAAATCTTAACCTTCCGCCTTGACGTCATGGTCCCCACCTTCCTGGCTCCAACCCTGACATTGCTCGCCGAAAAAACCGTTGGGACTGCAGCCTTCATGTTCACCAGTGCAAAGCTGACGAAAATTCTCGGCTGTCTTTGGCACCTTTATGGGAAGGGGTCACCAAGTTGCAGTCTCAGTGACTCGATTATTGACATCTTTAATGCCTTAAAATACCAAAAGCAAATAAACAATCACCAAAACGGGAGAATGTAGATCAAGTAATTTCAAAGAGATGTTTTTGTTTTTACCTAGGTATGCCCATAACTTCTCACAAAAACTTCTTAGTGCATTTTATGTGCTTTTGTTTGAGTTGTTTCTATAGTTTCTTTAAAGCCACGCCAGTCCCCATGAATGAGCTCCGCGCACTATCTGAGTAGAGCGCAAAAACCTCAATGGCATGCAACACAGCAGAAAACAACGACCTCCATAAGTACTACTGTTGATGGAAGAAATCCGGCGTGAACCAGTTGAGGTTGATAGTTAATATCCCATCATTAACAAGGTTGTTTACATCCCAGGTGGTGCCGGATTCCTTTTACCAGCAGTATGTCTTGGGTGTATCCGAGTCCCACGATTTAAGTATCTTTTTATTGTTAAGATAAACTTGCAGGACGTGACTTGCTATTGGAAATTTGCATCGGCAATTTTTGTTGAGATTTTTTATTGGCCATAATGAGGTCCCCAGTTTATACCTACAAATGCTGCAAGATGTCCCTGATTTCCACCAAAAAAACAAAAAACAGAGTGTTTTCAAGTTGTTTTTCAGTCCTCAATGAGATGAACATCACCTTGTACAGTTTCAATCTACATTCTTACCGTTATGATGAACAATTGTGGTCCAGGGAGCATCATTGAAATTGCGATGCGTAAATCACCAGGCAAGGGGTGTGTTAGACAGATGGCAAAGCCTATTCTGTAACCAGTTCTACAAGAATGTGGAGCAAAAAACACATACCTTTCAATGTTCAAGTTGATATAAATTCATTTCATTTCATTCCGACTACGGTTCATCGCACCCGTGGATTTGTTGAAAATGCAATCCCACTTCAAAATGATGTGTCTTGGGACCCACAAGTCATCGGTCCGGTCCCAAAATTGGAAGATCAACCGTTGGGGACTTGCCAAATCCCGGGCCCTGGGCCATACCAACGGGCACGGGATTTGTTGTTGATATCCTTGTTTAAAATAAAAACTACGGGCCTTTGAGGCCAAAATGCTGAGGTTACATGTTGGGGTTACGACCCAATTTTTATGAAACTAAACCAAGATGCAATATGATACAATGACATGATGTTTCCTATGAAATCAACCCAGATTTCATGTCATGGTTCCTTCTAACGTTGCTCCAGGTACCACCTGTCCGTTTTACTGGGCCAACCCCTCACCATCCTCCGTGGCTCAGCAGAACCAATGGCGATTTCAAGCCAAGCTCTTGGCCTTAGCCGATTTAGACGGCGATTTATATTTATATATATATATATCCCTAAGGATCTAGACCCCTCCAATCCCATCCGAAAAGAATAGGAATGTAGGGGTAATCCCTTTCTTAGGACATACCTGGACTCTTCGGGTGTATATATATATATATAGCATGGTGTATACATTTCCTGTAAAATATATATATATACATAAGATATCCTACATTTAGATATACCATGTATACGTATATATAGATGTCCATATTTACAAACTTTCAGTAGTACATTAAGAACATGAAATATGCAATGAACACGTACTCTACCACCGGTTGCCGGAACCAAACAAATCTATTGATGATAAGACAATGGATGTTTACACATATCACGATATAATGATAGTTAATGCTTTTTGGATTATGATAAGATATCATCAGGATTGTGGATAAGGAATGGCCAACTGCTACGACTATCATTAGGATGATTATGATCATTACTATGATGATAAGGTACCTATGATGATTGTTAACAGCTCAAAAAAACACAGTAAGATGATGATGAGGAGGAGGATAAGGACAATGGTGATTGTGATGATAGTGATGACAGGGAAGATGACAGCGATGAACTAGTGTGATTGATTTATATAAGGCTCCCATCTCCTGCAGATTGGTGACATTCTGAGTAATTCTTGTCAAGGAACCATGCGCAGTGACATGATTTCTGGCTGCCGTGTTGTTATCGAGACTAGTTGCCGTCGCGAAACATCGGGAATGGTCAACCGCCATTCCAGGCATACTGTTGATGGAACAATTCTTGCACCAATTGATATGGATAGTATATGGATGTTTCCTTAAATGGTGGTACCCCCAATTCATCCATTTGAAGAGAGATTTCCATTATAAATCATCCATTTTGGGTACCCACTATTTTTGGAAACACCCATATATCATATATATGTAAATATAATACTAAATACAAAATCATGTGATAGATGGATGAAAATATAATAGTAAATATGTCTATAAATCTACCTAAAGTACATGGTAGTATCTGTTGTTTCATCAAGTTTCAACTGTATAAATTTGTTTAGCGGCTATATAAATTACTTACAATAAACCTATGGAAGTGGCTTGATGGAAACAACTGATGCGCACACCATTAAACACATCAGTCGACAGAAACAGCAAAAATGCGTTTGGATTTCGGCTCCGAAAGCATGACTGGTTGGTGAATCTTCTACTTTCAAGTGGTAAACAAATACAATAACAGCCAAAGTTCTTCCAGAAAAACGACCAAATTCAAACCATAATTGGTTGGTGGTTTCAACCCATCTGAAAAATATTAGTCAAATTGGAAATCTTCCCCAAGTAGGGGTGAAATAACAAATATTTGAGTTGCCACCACCTAGATAAAGCCTTCCAAAAGGAAGGCAACAGCCGTACAACAAACTATCAAGACTGCAGGCTGTATTTTTTCTGCTGCCGAGCAACAGGGATTGCAGGTCATGCTCCACTGGACCTTCCTCCTGAAGTCTAAGGTCCAGCTTGACGACTGGAATCACCAAATTTTGTTCAAGTACAGTATGAGTATGAGTATGATAGTAGAATGGCACCCAAAAAACACCCACCAGAAACAGATAAAAACTCAAGTACTTCCGTTACTTTATTAAAACAACAGCACCACCAATATCAACATACCACGTTTGATCAAGTTATATCACTTCGTCACTTCGATCGAAAGACGTGCAACAAGTTACGGAAGTTGCAACTATCTTTTCAGGAAGTTGGAAACAGAAATGCTCCTCGTCTTTCTTTTTTTCAATTTCCGCCAGGATTTTCTTCAACCTGCAGATGCCCACAGTCTCCCTCAATCTTGACCCTTGGGATCGATGAATATTTGTTCCACAAGCATGGGGAGCAACGGAAGGAAACATGCAGTTTAAATCATTCCCATACCATCCAGGAGACTGGTATAATGTACCTACATTTAGTATTTTAGTTGATGTTTGATGGTTTTTTCATGTTAGGCAAATATACCGTTTTTTTTTTTCCCATGGATCCGTCATGGGATTATAATACTTTAAAGAACACATTTTCTCATTGTCTCATTGATTGTCATTACTCCCCCGAAATTTAACATGGCACCTGAAAATGATGGTTTCCAAAAGGAATCACCTTTTCCAGGGAATTCTTTTCAGGTTCCATGTTAAATTTCAGGGGTGTAAGTCATGTTATATGCTAAATCGTCCCTTGTTTGGCAAAAAATGTGGCTTCCAAATCTTCCAGTTGCAAGGTCCAACGATGCAACAATTTCATCGTTGGGAGTGCTACACACTCCCTGAAACGGACGAACATTTCGCCCCTGAAAACGGATGGTTGGAAGACGTTTGCCGTTCTTTTTGGGGATTTTTGGCCTATTTTCAGGTGCAAACTTGCTGTTAGTTTCAGGGAGTGTTACTTGAAACCTTAAAGATCAGCCTTTTCCAGTCACTTCAAGGGCGAAGGGTACTTGGAGAACCCCCAAAGATCATCATTAGGAAACAAATCCAACAACAACAACACCTATCGTTGTGCCCATCATGTTTATTGTCAAAAAAACACCACCGCTAACACACAACACGGAAAACACAGTCCAAAAAAGGAACACTCTCAAGCAACCTCGTAAAGTTCAGTTTCAATTGAATCCGTATTTAACTGGTTGGTGGTTTCAACCCCTTTGAAAAATATTAGTCAAATTGGATCATTTCCCCAAGTAGGGGTGAAAATAAAAAAACATTTGAAACCACCATCCAGTTTTGGAGGACCTAAGACCTAAGACCATCGACCGATGACATCCCATCACTTTGCCACCCAAGGAACTCTTCGTACCTACAGCGAAGTGACTCATCTTGAGGGTATTTTTGTTGAAGATGATGCTCCCATGGTGGTTTGCATGAAATAAAACAGGATGATGCAGGAATGTTTGAGGGTAAACTCCCCAAAACAAACAGTTCGCCCCTGAAACTAGGCCGAAAACCAAAAGGAAAGGATCGTCTTCCAACCATCAATTTTTAGGTGCTATGTTATCTTCAGAGAGGGTAATGTCTACGTCTATTATGGGGAAAAAACATGAACAACTATGAACAAAAACCAATCCCATACCATCCATGTATGGAATTTGTTTTCCTACATTTACTAGAAAAAGCCAACCAAATGTAGGCAAATATACCATACATGGATGGTATGGGAATGATTCGAAGTGCAAAGCGTCATCAATGGAAAAGTCTAGTACCTTAAAAGATGCAAAGGTGAGACAAACAAATCTGCTTGTTCCGTTGGGCACTTCTTCCTGATCTCCACGTTGCGTGGCTCAATCCTGAACTCAGAATGTTGACAGGAAACTGTAACGCGGGAAGTGTTGGGAGATGAGTCAAATGATAGTTTCCCTTTGACTATAATTTGGCTTGACTTTTTTCATCCATGATCTAGACTAGATATTTTTGTTTGTCAAAATATACGATTGTTGTGTGAGTGATGGATAAGTCTAGGAAACATGGCATGAAAACAGGCCAACATCATAAATCCTGCAACGTACCCGATGTCGATGTCACTATGATTGGGTAGATCAATAGAGTACATCTCTCCAAAGCGCTTCAAACAATAAAACAACAATGTGAATTTAGATTAATTTACATCATTTACAACAGTAATCACCCAAGTCGAACTCATATACAGTACCCCAAAACACATAACAGGGCCTTTTATATCAACTACCCGGTGTTTTTGTTCGACCAACCATCACCAATCCTCTCAGTTAAAACTTCCCAGTCCTAACGGCACGTTGGAGATCATAGGCTGCAGCCTACAACAACCATGGAGCGTATCGGGAGCGTTTTGGTACATCCCCAAAAATCTAACACGACAATTCCAACAAAAAAAAGCGTTTGAAGATGTTTTTACTATTCAAAATGCCGATGCAATTTCACTGCCAGACTTCGTTTTCAGGGTTGTGTAACCTACCTTTTTTAAGAGACCTTTTTTCCATTGTCATGTTAGGGGTGATGGGGGGGTGTATCTAAAATCCACACAATCTCCAGGTTGCTGACCCTCCAAAATCTGGGAAAAAAACATTCCGAAAGGTGCCAAATCTCCCTGAAAAACGAGAAAAAAAAACACATCTCTGTTCAAATAAGAAACTTCATCCAAATCCTCATCTCGGAAATATGTTTCTGAAAAACAAAATGAATTTCGCCAACCTGAAATTTAAACTATCAAACATTGTCTTAACCGACCTACTGCAGGGAAGGATTTTTTTCCGGGCTACCCTCCCTGAAACTAACATAGCCCGGTAGCCCCTGAAAATAAGCCTCCCCAATAGGAAAGTAGTATTCCAACCATCCATTTTTAGAGGCTATCTTAGTTTCAGGGAGGGTAAAAGGTAACCATGGTACCACCATTTTCAGGGGAAACATCAGGCCACCTGCGTCTTGCCCAAAGCGTCTTGTGCAAGTCCTCTCCGGTAGAACGCCTGCGGGTCGCGGGTGTGAGCTTCACCATGTGTTTCCCAAAGAATAGCGGTGCCAAAAAAGTACCTTTCCACGAGATTTAATGAGATTAGATTAAGGTTGCAAGTGTTCTAACGCTAGTGATAAGAGTTTCACAACCCGCGGCAAGCCCCACATCCGGATAGCTTTGTCTCAACGACTCCTGTACGTTTGAACTTCCCGTACGGTATGGAGCCTCTTGCAGGTGAAAATTTGAGTGGTCTGGTCGTTTCCATCCCAGCTGAAGCATATTCCCTACCGGTGTTCCCTATCTCCGAGCTTTTGAGATTTCTGAAGAGAAGGGGCCTTTTCTCAAAACAGTCTATGAAACCCTTATAGCTAAATATGTAAATATATATATATATATAGATACATGATACACCCAAGAAATCTAACATTTTATACCAAGACTTGCCATGTTTTTTCAAGGGAGTTACCTCTTCCAAGGCCCATCATTTTGGGTAGCTGGCTCCGACGTAAACAGCAAGCTGATCTGCTCCGAATTAGACCCATTGGATGACCACTCTGCTCAGTTGATGGCAACCAGAAATCCGGCAAACTCACCAGTTGAGGTTGGTAGTTCATTCCATTATTTTGCTTTGTTTTCTTTACATCCCAGGTCAGTGGTTGGCCTTGGGATTTCTTCCATTCACAGTATCACTTCCCTTCAGTGGATTCATTGCATTTGTATTACTGACGCCATCTGCTCTTTTTATCCATTCTTGGCCTGCATAATTTCTTCTACACGTGTTCAAATACTTGGATTTGCTTAAGATGCTTGAAAAGAAGTAAAACATATTCTCCTAAATTGTAACTTGATGGTGATTTGCCATGGTATAAAGTAACACATCACCTCAAACACATCCAAGAATATGCTAAAGAAATGCCTATTCCCGCAACAACATGTGCCAGGAATCTACAGTATTGGACTTCGCCGGACTGACTGGAACCACTTCTATAGATCCCAAAATCACCCAGTCACATCTCTGTACTGGCACTCCTAATCTGGTCAGCACGCTCCTGGGATTCTCCAAGATCTCACTTAGATTCTAGATCATCAGCAATTTAGGTCTCGTATGGATTCATCGGCTTCCCTTTCATACATAGCAACCCTTCAGGAATCTCACACATTCAGTTGGGAAATCCTTATCTACCTTTCCGAAAGTAAAAAAAATGGTAAACAATACCTATGTTGTTTTTTTTGGAGGGGTCGGGTAAGCAAAAATAAGTAACCATAACAATCCCACAAATCCTTCAAAAGATTTGGTTCATTTGGACCCAAACACTTCCGCGTTACTAACCACCTCTCCAGGGGGGTGCAACGGACCCCACCTTTGCATTCTCCTGGTCCACCTTTAACGCTTGAGTGCAGTGGAAGATCACCGGCTCATAGGCCTCAAATCTGCATGCTGTTAAACAGAAGATCTGGTGAATATGTTCATTGTTACTTTAGTGTTTTGGACCCCGATTCTTGTGCTGTTAGTTCTATTTGTTACCACAGTTGGGTCAGTTGGGTAGTAAGTTAGCTAGTTAGTTGGTTCCCTGAAAAAGGCAGTGGCTCATGTACACATGTGTGTATGCGTATTAGTAAATTAGTGAGTCAGTTTGTCTGTCAGTTGGCTAGCTAGGTAGTTGGTAGGTCTGTCAGTCAGGTAGCGTGTGACTCATTTACTTAGTTTAGCTATTCATCTCCCCAAGTTGCCCCATCCAACACACAACATGTAAACAGAGACCACTATCATTTCATCAACAATAACATTGTTGCATCCAATAAATTCCAATTCCCAAGGTCCCTTAACATGAATGAGTTGACAATTTCCAGAAAAAAAAAACAGGCCTATAAAAACCTAACCTTCTCTGTATCATCCTCCTCCTCACCCTCCCCTTTCCGTTGCCCCCCCAACGCGGAACCCCCTTCGCGCCCGCCTTGAGTTGAAGACATGCTTGTGCCAAGTTTAGGTGAAGACCTCGAGGGGCAGTGAAACCCCGTGGCAGGGGCCAAACGAAGAGCGACCTAAAAACCCTGGAGAAAAATGGCTGGAAACCAAACCAACCAATTGATATACACCCTGGAAGATTAAGGGCTGGAACATAATTCCCTGGAGGCATGGTTTTGATCATGTTCCTTTCTTTTCATGGGTGATTTGTAGGTGAACCATGTTAATCTTCCAGGGTGTAGCTACCTTGTTGGTGGTAGCAACCCAGTTGAAAAATATGATCGCCAAAATGGGAATGAAACCACAACCTAGCTACTAATTATATACATACACCAAAAAAATAAGTGCGGAGGGTTTTTAATCTGCTCTCTCACCAATATCACTCAACAAAGTCATTTACAAGGTTTTAGCCTCCCAAAAACCTAGCAAACCGCACCTGAAATGGATAAAGATGGATGGTTGGGAGACTCCTCTCATTTTGGGATGGCCAATATTCAGATGCTATGTTAGTTTTTGCAAGGTATATTTTTTTCTACATCAAAAAATGATAGGGTACCTAACTTGCTTTCTTGATGACTGGAAAAAAAATGAAGCAAAACAAATAGCAAGGTCAAAGCATGTTGAAACAAATTGGCGAATACAGGCTTACAGGTGTGTACACCCGGGAAGATTAACATGGAACCTGAGAATGCACCCCTGGAAAAGGAGAAACATCTTCCAAACTATCTTTTTCAGGTTCTATGTTAATCTTGGGGGGTGTAAAGTGTCTTGGCCCCAAAGTGTGTGTTATTCTGTGAGTATCTGACTGTTGCTGACCGTGTTGCTTCCTACTTTGACAAACATGTCCGGCCTACTGGTCCATCCACCTGGACAAAGTGTTGGTGACCTGTTGCTAGTTCCCTTCACATATTTCGCGTAAAAACATAGACCTGGGGTAAAAACATAGACCTGGGGTAAATATAAATAAGTGAGGGTTACCAACACTTTCGAAAACTGACAACAACGCCTATCCACCAACATAAGAAGTGTCTGTTTCAAACACATCATCGCTTCACCAAGATAATCCAAGATTGAACAAGCATGAAACAACCATAGCAGCAAAACATGATCTGCAAACATGAATCACATCACACCCTGGAAAATTAACATTTTGAACCCAAAGTCACATAGGTTTGGTTCGGATGATTTTCCTTTTCAAACAGGTGATTTTCATCTCATATTCCAGCCGATAATCTTCCAGGGGTTAACATGTAACAAACAAATCAGCGGTTCGCATCCAGTTTCCTCACCTCAAAATTTGGAACCAAACATCAGATTGTTGGTTTAAACATCCAGCCATCCAGGTCTTGTTTCATTAACAAGACTTTAGAAAAAACTACTGTGAAACAGCCATCCATGACATGACATCCATGAATCGTGGAAAAAAAACAACTCCATGCATCACAAAGCTTTGTGGTTCAGCATGAGAATTTAAATTCGATGAAACGTTCTAGCTTAAACACTCCTGAACTTTACAACCGTCTGTCTTTCATCTGCCAAAGCGCTCATGAGATGTCGTGCCATCGGCACTTGACAATCAGCAGGGATCAACTGCAGTGCCTGCGAGGGGACAAGAAAGCAGCGTTGGTTGGTCGGTTGTTCCGTGTGTGGACAACAGAAAGGAAAAGGTCGTTCCATGCGGTCCATGAATGATGCAATTCATGCACTCATGATCAGAAGTGTTGCCAGGTGGAGGTTTATTCAGATGTTTTCAACACAAAACATAGAAACCTGAAAGGTTCCCTTGTCACGTTACGGTCACAAAATGTCACAAACATTAAGGGAGCGAAGATATGTTAGTAGGAAGAGTCGCATTTGTTTTGGGGGGGTTCACCAAATTCACCTAGGAATGTGTCAAGTAGATCAACCACTTCCTTCAGGTCCTTCAGTCTACCTTTTTGGCGGCGGCTTGATGGCTCGTAGCTACTGGGCATCTTCAACAGAAAATCTGCAGGAATCTGTGATATAACGGGATGACCACAAGCAAGGAGGCACAATTCCAACATTGAAAACCATCATAAACCATCCTTTTTGCTTCTTCATTCGGCTTGGCCCCCTCCCGAAAGTCTTTTTTTATCGTTGGCATCGGTACATCCCGCATCAATGATCAAATGACAACGGAAACCATCTCAGAAAAGATGGATTATCATGATTATCCATAAGCCCTAAGCTGGGCCAAATTACCGCCACCGTGACGTCACCGTAACTTCCGCCGGGTAACCGCAGTCCTTTTTTTTTTGGAAACACGGAAATGCGGAAGGAGGCTCCCTTCACCACTGGACCATCGGAGAGTTGCTCGATTTTCACCACATCGACCAAGCATATCTATAGATCTGCATGACTTCAGAATTCAACAACCCAGATTTGCCTAACAAGAAGGATGATTCCATATATGGAAACTACCAGCTTTAGGGGGATGATGTTATCTGATGTCAAAAATTTATAAGCCATAAGTAGATTTAACTTTTAACCAAATCAAAACTAAAACATGCATCTTCCGTTCCACAATATTCCACCATGTTTTACCCATTCATCCTCAATCAAGAGAGGGTTGGACAACATCTTGAACCAGTTCGGGGCTTCACTATGGTTGAAAGCTGCAATGCCTTGCCACCTGAGGTCATGGTACACCATGCTGCCCCTTTTGGAGGAGTTTCCTGACCAACTCGGTGGAATGTATACATCAACAAAACCAATGGTTTCAACTTCAAAAGCCTCCCAACGTTTATGGATTTGTGATCTCGGATCCAAATTCAATGTGTGTGTTTTTCGTAGGCTGTTTAGGATTTAGGTATCGTTTATCCTGCTGCCAATGCCAACGTTGCATAGATGTGAATGCTGGAGCAATTCTGTCAGCCGAGATCTATGTACAAACGCCTTTTGAAGTCCATCACCACCCTTGGAACAGGATGCTGAATAAGAATCTCTGGGCAACACCAAATTAAATTAAGAGAGAGGTTTCAACGAATTCAAAATGAGCCGTATTTTTTCTGCGAGTCTGTGTTAACAGTGGAGATTTCATGGATTTCTTCTGTTGCATGTTCTAACGTTTCTGTTTGAATCAACCCGTAACACGAGCCTTGCAGCAATTCATAAAATTCAATCGATCATGATGTTTGAATGGTACCCAATTGATGGGCGCAACCGTTCAACCCCTGACACAACATAAATATATTCAATAGCCCTGAACCACCCCAATGATCCCAATAAATCTAGTAGCTGACATCGTACCAATTCAAAATCTATGAATCGTTGAAGCCTCAACATCTACAGAATTGCACTGCAAACCAATAAGAACTGCCTGGCACTACGTTTTCACTACGTATCAAATCGCACTTGTGGATGTGGGAGATGTAGTTTATGCTTCCTGTCCATGGAAAACGGCAAGAGAAATGCAAAGATGGGAGAAAATACATGATGTAAATCAGTTGCAAAAATATGGGACCCTACTGAAATCTATCCAGTCCTTCCATGATTTCAACATCTGATTTGGACAAAACAGGACTTTTTCTTCAACGAGCATCATCTCTTGCAGGCTATATTCTCCAAGGCCGTGTTCCAATCATTGTTCATACATCAGATTGCAATAGTTGGGAAAACTCATGACGGATCCATGGGACGAACAGTATATTACCTACATGAAAACCATCAAAAATCAACCATTCATGTAGGTAAATATACCAGTCCCATGGATGCTATGGGTTATAATCATTGAACATCTTCAATAGTTCATAGTTTCAACCCACTTCAAACAAACATCATTTTGACTTTTGACTCAACTTCCCGATCATCTACCGTCTCATCAAACAACAGCCAGCCAACCCCAACCTGGAACTCAAAGAGTCATGACTCTTCAACAAGTTTTTTTTAAAGGAGATAAATGCACATTATCGCAAAGATTTGGCTACAGGAACTGGTTGATTGGTGGTTGAACCAACCCCTTTGAAAAAAATATTAGATCGTCAAAATGGGACTAATCTTCCTCCAACTTTTCGGGGTTGATGTTTTTTAACAAACATTTGAGTTGCCACCACCTATACCCTAGGGATCGAATCACCTTGTCAAATGATGATTGGGGTGTATAATCACCTCGTCAGAAAGGTATTTAGGTTCCATTACCATTCTCAGAAGGTGATTGGATCCCTAGGGATAGGGACTCTGTACATAGTCAGACCTGCCCTTTCACCGACCGAAAGCTTTCCTTCAACGGCATTGTACCACTGCGAAGCAGCGGCGTCCCTCAGCGGATAAGGATCCAACCAACCTGTGGCGAAAAGCTGACGAGATGGCAAATTCACACTGGTGGAAAACAAAAAATCCTTTTAGGGCGACTTCAGTATTTGTGATGTTCCTCTTATGTGAGTCACACATATATATATATATATATATATTGTTTTGGTGGAACTATAAAGTATAAAAAGTTAAAGTATAAACATATTCCTATGATCACACATAATTTGTGCAAGAAACATGAGTTTAGCTGCTGTGGCCCACTTGTCTCCCATAGGTTTCACATGGTTTCACGGCTGGAAAACTTGATATCCGACCTGCTGCGTTCCTCTGTGGGGTTGAAGCACTCTACATCCTGAGTTGCTGCCGGTAAAACAAAACAGTGATTCATAATAGCAATGATCTAAGAATCTAAGAATAAACCTATGATGTCATGATGTTCATTTGACGTTTGGTCTTTCATGACAATGACGATGATGATAAGGATGATCAATTGATGACGGTTCATGACCGTAGTCATCGTGTATGATGATGTTGCTGCTGATCACACCGTAATCAGTTAATGGGCTTTCCAAATGCGAAGTCTTCCCCACATCCACCGTTTCTACCGTGATTCATCAAATGGCTGTTCCACCAAGCAGCAACGAACGAACCATCTTTGTTTCCACCGAAGATGTACAGTCTACCCCTGCTACCTGCAGCGATGCGATGATGCAACTGGCTGAAATCCCCAAAACAACAATCAACCCAGACATGAGCCCCCACACTGAAACAAACACATTTGAAAAACACACTATGATACACAATGTGATATATAGCAATGGCTTCCATTTTAGAATGTTGGGGCATCAATGATGAAATGGTGGGTGGATTTTGAGTTTGAACATCTATTTCATAAGAAAAGGATCATTGCTGCAAGGTATCCCTACAAACCACTTGGCCCCAAAACACCAACTGAGCCGCGCCCAAAAACTGGTGAATTCATTCATGCAGGGCGTTACTAGGGGATTCTCCTGCCCTCGAACAACAAGGGACCCTGGGAGCCGGGACCTTCCTCCATGTGAATTCCAGCAACAAACTTCCAGCAACAACTTGACCAAGTGAAACAACAAAAGTCATGCCACCTTAACAATCAACTCATGTTGCACATATCTTGGCGTTTTAAAGAGTTCCTCAGAGATGAACTAGCCATCATCCACGTTTTTGTTTGCTGTATATTTAAGATATCATCCACGTTTGAGCTGTCAATATGCATCATCTAAAGGAATGATAGGAAGCTCATGATTGGTATGGCAAGAGTTGCCAATATGCATCATCATCTAAGTGGCAATCTGCATCATCTAAAGATTTGGATTTGTCATACCACCTGTTTTGGAACACAATTCGCAAGCTTTGGAGTGTTTTTTGTGGACGACTTAAACTAGCTGGTGGTTGAACCACCCATCTCAACATTATGCGTAAGTCAAATTGGATCATTTTTCCAAGGATCGGGGTAAAAATAAAAGTCATATTTGAAACCACCACCCAGTAAAACCATGTAAAAAGACACACATCAATCCACGTTTTTTATGCCACCGTTCCAAACACATCCAAGTGGCACACAGCACTCATTGTTCCGCGAAGCTGCAAATTGGCTAAGGCCTATACCGAAGGTCAACTTTTCAAAAGATACCCCCAGGGTAGCCATCTGGCGCCAACACTTCAAAACCAAAAATAAGGGTCATGTTGAGGGAATTATAGGGTACGAGTATCTGGGCTATTTGTTTTTTTTAAGCACCCTGAAATTAAAGGAGTCATGGTTGGGCATATTTCCACCTGAAAATAAAGGTCATGGAAATCAGGCGAGTTCAGATTCTACAATTGACCATACAAATCGCCTTTTGGGGTTTAACAAAAAAAACACCTGAGAAGACATGCGGCGCCGGCAGCTTTTCTTTTTTGGTGCTGACGACTGATACAAGAAATCCAGCTTTGCTGGGATTTCCGCCCACAAAGCAAACAGCCTGCCATGATCCTTGAAGCATTCGATCAACGGCAGGCTGTCTTGATTGTGCACATTTAATCATTAACCTGCCTTTCACTGGCAAATTTGGATGTCACTGCTGCAAATGTGAAGTTGGCTTTGGCACATCGCAATGTGAAGATTAAAGCTTGGTAAGACTACTAAAAACAGCTTCCTGCAAGATTTGACCTAACGGCTAACATCATTGGTCCCCTTCTTGTGGGACTCTCTTTTCCTGGTGACTCCTGTTTTTGTGCGTCAAACCGACGCCAGCCCACTCAGCCTCTACCTTCAGCAGCTGCAGCAGTTACAGACGCCTCGGTCGGACCCTTGTTCAGGGAATTGCAGACGGACTGCGATGTAGTGATGTATTGGCCGGGCCAACATAGGATACGTACTTTGGAAAGGATTGATATAGGTAAATAGACCAGCCCCAGGTATTTCCTTCGCATACAGCTTATGATGAACAAAATCCCTCGGACTCATGCCAAACCACGATCCTGTGAGATCTTCACTGCTCATTTAGCTCCCAATTTCATGAAACATGTCTGTCTAAACCCCCACAACCGCTGCTGGATTCTGTTGCTGTCCTAATGACAACTAGATGTTAAATCCCACCAAAAAGATTTGGTCTTGCATTTTGGGCTACAACCTAATCTTTATACATCCCAAAGGATCCAATCACCTTGTCAGATGATGATTGGGGTGTATATTCACCTCCTCAGAAAGGTATTTAGGTTCCATTACCATTCTCAGAAGGTGATTGGATGCCCAGGGCATCTTTATGACAACTGAGTCTTTTGGACGTCTGATCAATCAGCTGACCACATTTCTTGCTGTGCAACAAAGGGACTATAATCCTGATCCATTGTCGCTTGTGAAAATCACTCCACTGTCATACCACTGACAAATGTTGTCAAATTTACACTCCCTCCAACTAACAACATCGCCCCTGAAAATAGGCCTTGCCAATAGGAAAGTAGTCTTCCAAGCATTATCTTTCAGGTTCTATGTTAAAATTCAGAGAGGTACCAAGAAAACCATTCATACTGTTGATGGAAGAAATCCTGCACCAGTTGATAGGCAGTTTAATCATCCCGTTATTTAAAAGGTTTTGTACATCCCAGCTGGTTGTTTGGGATTTCTAAACCATCAACAGTAATCCCCTTGCGGTCCCAAGGTTACCCGATCTGGAGAGTCGAGTCACTAATTCCACTTCCATTTCCCGCCATGGAGGTGTAAGACGAAGTTCTTTAATCCTTCTGGCCAGCTTCACCTCGCAGTTTGATGGTCCGGTCGTGGCGAATCTACGATGATTTGCCTGCAACCAAAGGGAAAATGTTACACCCCCGAAGCTTAAGATAGCCCCTGCAAAGTTACCTTCCCAATAGGAAAGTAGTCTTCCAACCACCATTTTTCAGGGTCTATGTTAAACTTCGGGAGGGTAGATGTAAACAACTCCAGATGGATCCCTCTTGGGACAACCAGAAGCGGTTGTAGGTATTTTCCCTTTAAAGGAACATTGAGTTCCAAAAGAGGGATGAACCAAAAAAGGTTGTTGAATGTTGCTGAACTGAATGTAAGAGTGCTCATCAAACACTGAACAAATGACTCAAGTTCCTCAACTTGATCTATTGAAATAAAATGAAGATTGTCATGTTTTGGGCAAGATTCCTGGACTATATAAACAAAACACCCTGTTTTCTTTAGTACCCAAAAAAAAACACACACGTCACGAAAAAAAACCTGAGATAAATCACCAAGACAAAAACTGTGAGGATCTTTTCTGGGTGATTAAATTTGTTTTTTTTCATATTTCATCAACCTGGGAAGCCGTGGAAATCAACCTGGGAAGCCGTGGAAATCAACCTGGGAAGCCGTGGAAATCAACCTGGGAAGCCGTGGAAATCAACCTGGGAAGCCGTGGGAATGGTAGGAAACAGCTGTTTTTTTCGGGGGTTCCCTTAGTAGGTGGTATATAGGTGATATTATAATCACCCAAGTGGGCAGGAAAAATGCCACTTATAAAAACTGCCAATTGGGTGATTATATGGGAACCAGGAAACTCCATTGATTATTCTCTTTACAAGCTTACGAATTGCACCTAAAAATTGATGGTTGGAATACAATCGTTTCCTTTTTGGGATGGCCTATTGTCAGGGGCGAACTCTTAGTTTCAGGGAGTGTACCATGTAAACAGGCAACCCAGTCTTCAAGGGCCGAATTGCATCATGCATCTAGCTGGTGAACCCGACCATGGTGCATATGTTTCTGCTGCGGAGATATCATATGAATCAACAACCAGAAGTGCATAAGATACTGATACGACAAAGCACATACAGCATCTCATTCAATATTTAGAGATACTTTACACATGTTGTAAAAACCAACAAGTCATGTGTTTAAACACGTTATGAATATTAACAGAACAGTTAGCATAGTTTGAGTCAATTCATTTCTTTCAAAGGGTATTTTTTCTTCTATTTGTGTGGGTTTTCAATCTTAATCACCTCCTGCCGTTTTTCACTGCTTCGTTGATGGGCCAAGGCTCCGTCTGCCTCTTGCCATCTTGGAAGAAGTAGAAAACCAGAAATGACTGGCTCAGAAGGAGCAAAATACCTCAAAGTCATCTCAGCTGGATAAAAAATAATAAACCATATTTCTGGTGATATTTCCAATATAATCACCCAATATAATCCTGCCAACCAGGGGCTCATATTTCTGGGTGATTGAATAAACCATGACTCCTCGAAGGGTGGATTTTGTTGTAAGAACTACTTTGAATCTGCCAACCCATCTGAAAAATATGCTCGTCAAATTGGAAATAATCTTCCCCAAAAAAGGGATGCACATCAAAAAATATATGAGTTGCCACCATCTAGTCATTGACTGTCACCTTACAAATGGTTTGTAGCTCTTCACCAAAACGCTCTTCAACTACTCAATCTTAGCTTTGCTACCCGTTTGAATTGGGGGGATAGGCGTCCAAAAAATTAAAAACGTGAAGGCATGATCATGCCCAAGATGTGGGTGAACTGAAAAAAAAACGATCTAAGAATCCAAGCCAGCTCAAAAATCTATGAAACCAAAAAAGACTTCAGAGAATATCACCATATAGGGTTTTCCATTATAAACCATCCATTTTGGGGTACCTCTATTTTTGGAAACACCCATATGAAACTATCATTTGGGGATACACTTCCCTGCTAACATGCATAATACAGCTACCATAGTTACCCCAATTTTGTTTATAACCTGTTCGTTGAGGTCATGTGACCAATCAAATCGCTTCGGGAAGATAAATGTCTTATGATATCTTGGATGAGGCCTTGGACAGAAGTGGCTCTATGACTTTAAGGTACATGTAAATTGACCAGTTTCATCTGGCCAAATGATAATATTTCACAGAACCTAGATTTCCCTGAAATTTTCGAGGTCCCATTTAGGGGCCAAAAAGGTCGTGTGTTTTCGGTCGCAAAAAAAATGAAAAGGTTTTATGGATTGGGTCCAACAAACCTTGGGGAAATCAATGAAGACAAACTCAGTACCTCCAAGTCAATAGGGGTCCAGTTGGATCCAACATCCACGGATCCACGGATCCGGATCCAAGTTTCCCATTAAAAAATCAACGGTAGAATCCATGGATCGGTAACCGTGCATGGATTCATGGGAATGGTATGGATTTTGGAAAAAAAACAACAAAACAAATTCAATTTGTGTGATGAGCATAAATTATCAGGGATGATGAATATGATATATAGATGCAAATAACATATTAACATGATGGATTTGATGATGCCAATGTCGATGACAATGATTATGATGATGATGATGATGATAAATCTGATGAATCTGATGACACATATGACTATATATATAATGACGACATTGATTACGATCATCACTATGAAGACGATGTGTGTCCATTTATGGTGGTATACGTTGACAAACAGCATTCTGTGGAACAGGATACCTGGAGCCTGCGCTGTGTATCAACTCCAACCGCCTCCAACGCGTAATCACTTGCCAATGTGGGTGGGAGTATGTCTGTACAAGCAAACGGCATGTGTAGTCATACCTTGCAAATATGATACACATATAGTAGACCAAACAAAGTATACAACAAAATATCACCATCTAAACAACCAACAGTTCCATGAACACCGAACAAAAACACGCTATGTTTAAGAATCGTTTCAAATCATCCAATGCAGATAACCTCCCCTGCACCGAATCAAGGCACACAACACCAAGTGCATCGTTTGGCCAGAATTCGCTGTCGAACTGATGAAGCGTCCAGACGCTATCGACACCTATGAAGCTGATAGTGAAGCTATCGGCATCATAGCTATTGCTGATGTCATTAAATTCTGGAACCATTAGAACCCATCCTCCTTATACAGGCAAGCACTTTATTGGTTATCATTTTTTGTCTGTTGAAGGTGGATATTATGATTTGTTAAATTAAATCATAATCAATTGGAAACTGAAGCTATTTCGGCTAACTCCCCTCTTCAAGCCACCATTACAGGTTTGGTGACGTTGATTGAGCCGTTGATTTACCATCTTGTCTTTGGGGCTGTTTCCATTCGAGATGTTTGCTTTGGTTCCTGTCTGGAATGATTCAGTTCAGAAGTTTCATCCACAACTCACTGATTCATCTCCCTTTTTTTGAAGAATTGGCACTGAATCAAAGCCAGTGCTAATCATCCGCATAATTTACCTCTGGAAGTAATCATCCCCCCAAATCATCATCCATTCTATGATTATTGAGTTTCCAAAAACCAATTTACTCTTCCTCCCATAATCATGCTTCAGTGGAAAATGGGTCCCGGGAAGATGCGTTTAGATTCCAAAGGGGTCATTTTCCACTTTCAGGATTGTTGGGAAACATGTACACCTCGACCAAAAATTGTGCGATGTTTTTTCGATTTTGCGCAGTTTAGAGGACTAAATCTGCAACTGATTTGTACATGGCTCCTATAGTGGGCCTTTGCCTTGAAGACATGTGTTATTTGGGCCAATCGGAGGGGGGCCGAACAAAACCTTTGAATCAACTTAAAACTGGAAAACAGTCGTGTGTTATTATTGCATATTGGTCACTAACCATGGCAGTTTTATCCGGCATTCCTCCGCAACACTGAAAGTTTTTTCTTCCTTTCCAACTTCACCCGAAGTTGATATTCTGAAGAATGCCCCTTGGATCCATGTTGAATCCCTAGGGATCCAATCACCTTCTGAGAATGGTAATGGAACCTAAATACCAAGGAGGTGATTATACACCCCAATCACCATTTGAGAAGGTGATTGGATCCTTAGGGAATATAAGGGATACCAAAAAAAAGGCCACGTGACAAACTTTCCAAACTGGAGCCAAGAATCCCAGTGAAGACAGCAATTGGTTGCTGCAAATAGAATTGTTCGAGCACCTCAACTGCAAAAAGGTATACCCTCCAGGGAATTAACATATCCCACCTTGGGAAAAGGAAAATCATCTTCAAAATGCCATTTTTGATGGGATATGTTAGTTCCCTGAAGGGTATAGCTCTCAAGGTCACAAACGTGGAATAGAAAAGTCACCCTGAGGATATGCGCGATCGGGTCGATCAACTCCTTATATTGGGTATAAACTCATCCCACCTTTAATTGGGAACCCTTTTAATGGGTATATAAACCCCTACTATTGGGTTGATGACCATCCCCTATTTTGTTGAAATCATGGGAGTTTAGACCCGATCGCACATATGAAGAATCATTGGACGCAAAAAAAACAGAGGCTTTGAGTAGAAAACTGCCCATGAAAACTGGCAGCAAATTTGGAGGTCTCATGATTCTTTGCCTGGAATATACTTGGAGGATCATCCCAGTGGATGTAAGTCGTTCACAACCATGGATAGTTTTCGTCACCTAACTGGGGTTGTTCCCCTTCCAAATGGCCTAAATGACTTATAAATGGGGGTTACTAACTTACTTTCCAACGTGTTTCTAGCTTGTAAGTCCTTGGATAAAACAAAAACGAGGGAAACACATGCAAAAGTATACTGGTTGGTATCGAAAACAATCCTAATCATAGGTTCATTATATTTATTTATATTTAATCGCATTGGTACATTTCACCAACTAGGTCCCCTTTTTGTAACTCAAAAGGGCTGAACCAATTCTTGCCAAATTCTCAAAATAATGTGGTTTGCCAAATTCAAGTTTGATTCCCACTTGTTTCCCACCGTTTGCACAAAATGAAACCGATTCAAGCCATCATTTTCCCCGTATCTAAGTCATGGGCAAAATTCTACACCGTTATTGATGTATAAACACAGGTACTTTTCATCGGGTATTACACCACCAGCCGAATCTGTTCCATCAATGTGCTTCAACTACCAGCAGAGCATCAAAAAAAAAAGTTTCCCTCGTTCAATGTCAACTAGCGTGTGCATGGTTAAGCCACCCAGTTGAATACGTCCATGCTCCTCAAATTTTGATCATCTCCCCAGCAAAGATGGTAGTCAACTCTGATTTGTCACGAACTCGTTTTGAAACATTGAGAACTATTACAGCTCCTGAAACTAACAGTTTCAAAGCCCCTGAAAATAGGCCGTTTGGTTTGCCCCATGTTTCAGAGCGAAAATCTTAGTTTCAGGGATGTCTAAAGTTTTGGTTGCATATCCCATAGCATCGATGCATGGTAATGTATATCTACCTACATTTGCCATGAAAATTAATTAAATGTTCATGGGAATTTAAGGTACCCCCCCAAAGCTACCCCCCGAAGAAACAAGGCCTTATTAAGGTCTTATTAAGGGAAAAGGGTGGTTACTGTAATAACCTGTTAATAAGGCCTTATTTGCCGTGGGGGTAGCTTTGTGGGGGGGGTGGTACCTGGTACCTTAAATTCCCACGATAAATGTGGGTAAATTTACCATAAAATGGATCCTATGGGATATAGAAACTGATACTTTTTGGAGGCCACAAACTTCCTTCGGAGTTCACCATTTTTCTCCAAGGTACACTTGTTAAGTATCCTCACCTTTACCAAGAGCTTCATGGTGGCCATCAAAATGGCCTGGAATTTCAGTGGAGGAATTCCTGGTTCTCTTAATAGGTGGTAGGTGATATATATATATATATATAATCACCCAATTATGGCAATATAGAACTGGTATATAAGTGGTACAGCGATATACTGGCAATTGGGTGATTATATATCACCTACCACTTATTAAGGGAACCAGAAACAGATATTGAGGATTTCACCGCAAAAAAATACGTAGGCTGCAATGGAAGAAATCCGGGCTAACTCACCAGTTGAGGTTGGCAGTTTATCTCATTTTTCAGAGGGTGTCATACATTTTAGGTGGTTATTTGGGTGAATTATACTACTTCACCAATCTGGAAAAACAAAATATGAAAAACATGTACTTTTACGTTTTGGGAACCTGACAGCACCATAATATGCGTAGCCCCAGTGATAAACACATTATATTTATAAACGTGCATGGAATGACATGTAAATATTGCATTGTATTCTAAACATCTGAATTAAATCATTATCATGCATTTTAAATATAACAAATGATAATATGTCTAAACTATGTTTTATGTCTTGTATATATGTACATTGAAAAACGAATATAATATATATTTACATCTTGAGACGTTGTATGAATGTGTGATACTATACTATGTATCATCTAAACAAATGAACATACATTAATATATGCTTCAAACACTGCAATAACAAGAATATATAGACACACCATATAAATATGTTACATACTAACAAGCCCTCATTTAATATGTAACATCCAAAAACCACAGTTGCCAGCGAGTGACAAAAACCAAAGGAAACCCAATGAACATGATGTGTGCACCTGGGTGATGGTTGGAAGGCTTGTTGACTCTCAGTTTTGGTTCAATTTGGTTCGAAGGCACCAACCAGGACGGGTCGAAACGACGTCACAGGGATATTTGTCTAAGATTGTATACGTCAATAAGCAGCAATAAGGTTTTAAACGAGATCAAAACCAAACGGATAAAAAACGCTGCTGTGTATGGATCATATAAATCGATTCACCTGCAACTAACCCAGCCAAATGTGCTGATGATATTTCTGGTGCCGAAATTGCCTGGTTCAAAGGACACCGTGACAACCAATGGATTGTGTATGAATCTACAGTATTTGGTAGCTGTACACAGTACGTCAGGGTTGTGGACCGCGTCTTTCCTTGAATCCAAGATCAGCTTGCCAAGTTGGTGTCAGTTTCATATGATCCATTGAAGCAAACCTTTACAACAAAGGGGTCACCAAAGATCCAAATAAGACTGGGAAATCCGTGTTTCAGTATCATGCGACCTATTGGGTCAGGGTTCCCGAAGATTTACACAAGGCTTCTATGATCAGCTGAGGTCTCATGAGGTTATGCTAGTTCCCCTTGTTTAAAAGGACAGATCACTCAAAGTCCCCAAAAAGGACCACATATCGGCTGAAGTACCCTCCAGTGAATTAACAAATCGCTATTCGCTATGGACAAAATCCGCTAATAATTCCGGGCAAACACATGCAAATACCGCTATTTGATGCTCGATTTTTCATGGCTATTCCTAAGGATCCAAGGAAGGGATTTCCCCTACAATCCTATTCTGGAGATGGGGATCTTTCGACCATCAATCCTACGAATTTTCGGTAAGGGTTTGGATTTTTAGGATATGTTACCCATTAACCATAAAAATCAACCAAATGTAGGTAAATATATACCATACAGGGATGGTATGGGTGTTAGTTTACAGGAGTCTTATGCTGTATTTCCTCGATTTCGAGGCACATCGCAAGCATCTAGCCAGGCGCGTGGTTGCTGTCGCTTGGCAATCCTCTCCAACCGAAGACGGTTGGAAACCCGGAAGTTTCGATGGGATGCTGTTGTCCACAGCTGAAAGGACGCTGAAACATCCGGTAAAGCACCAAGATGAAGCTGAATAGGAGTATATATATATATATACATAAATCCAAGTGCTTTAAAGTTGAATAGGATTGAGTTCCACTGATTTGAAGTTGAGTAGGATTATATTCCAATCATTTGAAGTTGAGTGGGATGAAAATTCAGTTTTTTTGACTGCAACACCACAAAACATATCTCAAATATGCTGTCAGAATTTGGTCTGTTTACTGCTGTTTACTTGTTTTGGTCCAAACGTTCAGTGCCGGTTGGTTTGACAACTTGAACCGTTCAACTTAGAAACACTTCAATATGAAAGATGATTTTACATACCCCCCTGAAGTTTAAGAGTTCGCCCCTGAAAAGTTACCTAAACCCAATAGGAAGCCGAATCGTCTTCCAACCACCAGGCCTACGTTAAACTTCGGGAAGGGTAGGGAAGCTGCTTAGAATATGCAAACACCACCAACCTTGACCACACATTTCAGTATCATCACCAAATGACAAGCAACGGTTATATTCCCAAAACTGGAACATGAAAAATCCATGTCTACTAATCATTGTGTAAATCTCATGACTTCTATTTACACAAATATCGAACTGCCATACCGTACCTACCTTTCACCAAAATCGGGTCAAACAAATCTCTGGGAACATATCACCATCCATCCATCCATCCATCCATCCATCCATCCATCCATCCATCCATCCATCCATCCATCCATCCATCCATCCATCCATCCATCCATCCATCCATCCATCCATCCATCCATCCATCCACCCTCTCCGACAAACGACAAACGGAACCTCCACGATGTAATCCAATTGATGCATGGCTGGCCAAACGGAGGAAACCAAAATCAAATGGTAAGGCATTCGCGCCTCGGGTATGTGCCGATGGGGGGATCTAAACTCCCTACTGTTGGGGATGGGAACGGAACATCCCACCCTTTTAACTAATAGGGAATCCTTATATATAATGATAATGGGTATATAAACCCCTACGGAATTGGGTTGAAGTTTATCCCCTATCATATGGATATAATGGGAGTTTAGATCCGATCGCGCATATAGTGATATTATATTGATGTGGTTCGTCTTGTTTCGAACATGCGCCTAAAAATGTTCCGCATCTCAATTTTAAGGGAAGATTACCAAGTTGACTGACTACAAATTTCAGCACGGGCTCAACATGGTATCATCTCTCGCTTGCAGTGTGCACTGCGCCAACCTTTCTTCAAGGCTTTCAATTTAGCTCCTTTCTCCCAGAACCATCCGCAGTTTGGTCCCCTTCTGCAACAACAACAACAACAACAACAACAACAACAACCACCTTGAAGCTGTTTTTCAGCCTTTGAGAACTTTTCGGACTGAAAAACAAATCCAACAATGAAACTCAAATTGAAGAGTTTATGTATATACTAATGGTTAATAATTGGTAAAAAGGTTGGTGGTCGAAGCCTATTCTTAAGCATTTTTGTAAGTTCACACAAGTTTCATATGTGGCGAAGCAACTGACCACTAACCACCATTTAACTTCACAACTAAATTATAACTTTTCAAATTTTTAAAAGTTATGAAATAAGTTATGAACTTACAAGTCAAGTTAGCCCTATGTGACGATCACTTATCAAACTTATAACCATACTTATATCTATGGGGGCCATCTTGCATTTTAAATATACCCCCGTACATATTTAATAACAACCACAAACAAAACACACAAACACATCAAGAAAGAAACTGCAGTATATACATCAGTATAGTACATATATATATATATGTATGAATGATATTGAATAATTGTCCAACAAAAAATGGTGAATGTTTTGTTCCAAAAACATCAGGACAAAATTCATCCCAAACCGCGCCAGGCCACACCACGAAAGACTTCACGGATCTGGTCTCGAAATTGACCACGGATCAACTCCTGGAAGAATCTCATCAGTGCCACGGAAAGATTCCCCCGCAACTAAACTGGTCCAGTTGGTGGTTGAGTTTCAACCCATCAGAAAAAACATGCGTAAGTCAAAAAGGCATCATTTCCCCCAAGGATCCGGGGTGAAAATGAAAAACATGTTTGAGTTGCCACCACCTAGTGGTAAATTTACCTACACTCACTGAAACTAACAGCAAGTTTGCACCTGAAAATAGGGCTAAAACCAAAAGGAAACGAGAAAGTATTCCAAGCATCCATGAACTCAGGTGCGAAAACGTTAGTTTCAGGGAGGATACATTTTACCCATACAAATTCATCAAATGTAGGTGAATATATAAGAACATATACCAGGTAGATTTTTTTCTAACCAAACCCTATAGGTTCCAATCTCTACCCATAGGTTCCATGTAGGTAAGTTACTATGCAATATGTAAATGTATGTATATATATATATACACATATTACCCATAGGTTTCATGGGACTAGTTTCACAGGTTTCAGGTAGATCTTTTGTGAGCTATATTATATACCCACAAAACCTCTAATGGGAATAATACGTATATTATTATATCTATCTACATGAAAAACCATACAAATCAAGCATTCATGTGGGTAATATGGATCATATGGGATTTGTGAGAATCTGGGCAGTTTCCTTTAATGAACATTTTTTTTGGGGGGCACTCCCTTGCTAGACCACCATTTGGGGTGACCTTGAAGAATGTCTATACTTTTGGAAGGTTTGCTGTTGTAGGGACTGATCAGAAAAACACCAACCTTGTAGGGTATATCAACCACAAGGTAATTGGTGATCCTAAAGTGTATATATATATATATATGTACACCCTGGAAAGTAGATGGCAGATGATGGCAGGACCCCTTACTAAACTACCTCTTGGGAGTGGCGCGCGATCTACTTTCAACACAATCTATATAGATTATTTTTGGATCTTTTCTGGGAGGTTTGGTTTTATACTGTTTGGATATGTTCTTTCTGCAGTATATACACTCCCCAAAACTAACAGTTCGCACCTGGCAGGAGGCCGGGCCCCAAAAGAAAACTCATCTTCCAACCCCAGTGTTTCAGGTGCTATATTAGTTTCAGGGAAGGTAATGGTCGAAATCAGACGGCTTTTGATGTTGATTGAATCCAGGAACTGGCACATCTGAGTGCTACCGAAATGTTTCCTGCAATGCATTATTGGACCACAAGGCACATGGTGAGTAAGGCGAAAAAAGTTGAAAATTATATGACAAGCACATTTTGAATTGTAAATATGGTATAAGAAAATGTAATAATTATATATATATAGATAATTAGATACATATTATGATATACTACATGTTGTAGCATATATTACTATATTATATACTTGCACAAATTAAGGCACCAATGCAACACAAAATGAAGCTAGCTAAGTCTCATGGTCACGATAGTGGCGATGCCCCCCCCCCAATTAACAGTACCATCAGTTCAGGTTGTGTGGGTGTGTGCGGGATATGAACTGTTTAATGATCATCAATGCACACATGAGAAAGCCATCTTTACTTGTGCTCCCAGAAGAGCGAATCTGAATCGTGGTCAAAATCAAAATCAAACACATCATCATTATCATCATCAACTTCGATATCTACCCTCCAGATTTGCTGTTTCTTTTTTTTGGAAAAAAAAAGTCACCACATCACCTAAAGTGTCAATTGAAAACAGTTGACTGACCTTTTTGGAAGACACCAACGTTAGGGGGGCCATGTTTTTTAGGGACTCTAAACCATGAGCAACCATTGAGCTTCATCCTTGCATGGCGAGGGGCATCAAATCTGGCGAGACCTTCCTCCACATTTCCGCTACCATACCTGACATCGAAAATGAGGACATACCGTGAAACATATACATCCGGTGACAAAGTGTGAAATCCATCATTTCAGTGACATAAGTAGCCTTTTTTTCTGAACGCAGTTATCCTCAACTACTAGTACCCTTTAGTGACATAACATCTTTTTTTCAACAAATAACGTCAACTAACCCTGTGATGTGTATGAAAAAATGCGACTCTATAGCTTCCATCATCCTTGCTCCTTCCGCAATCCAAGGTGCCAATGTGCAATCGATCCTTCAACCAATTTCCGATCACAGGAGAGTTTCCTGGGGATGTGAAACAGGGGAGAAACGAAAAAAACCTCCTTACTTTCTATTGTACTGGTTGTTTAATGGGGGTCCTTATGATTATGATTTATTATAATCCCCATATGACTGGGTCCTGGGTGATATAATCCCCTATATACCTTAAACAACCAGTTGCTTTTTCATTCCTCATGTTACGATTGGAAGGTACCCTCCCTGACAATAACATGGGGCCATCCCCCAAAGGAAATCTTCGTCTTCCAACCATCAGTTTACAGGCTTGAGGGAGGGAAAATTTCACCGAGCCAGAAAAATCTCAAACAACTGGAATTCTGCACAAAAGAAACATATCTTAGCGCGACCGCGGGTGAATACAACCCGCAAAACCTGATTTGACTTCGCCATGTGTTTGTGTGTGCGTTCAAAGGCCCCAAATAAAGGGAACATGAACAGGGTGGCTTTGAAGAGGTCAAAAAATTGTTTCGTCACGTTTCGTTTCGTCCATCTATTGTCAAGTGCCTGTTGGATCCACACCCCTTGCCATCATGGCTACCCTTTGTGATGCCATGGATTCCTTTATGTAACAATTTAGTAAATAGAAAAACACCTTGTTTAACAAACATCTCCTCTTCCATCACTCCCTTCCATCACTCCCTAAAAAAATTCATCATTTCCACCAGGTCTCTGATTGGTTGTTGGATGGCAATGTCCATTGCTGCAACAGAAACATTCTGCCTTACGTGCTTCAAAATGTAGCAAGTCCGAACTCAGATCTTCCACCTGGACCGACGTGAAGAGAACACAGGTTCCCGTTTGGGAAAAACAGCACCTTCATCCGTGCCTTTTTTAAACCCTTAAAAAATGGTGATTTTTGAAACCCTATTAACAGAACCATTTAGTAAGTACCCCTTTTTGAAAAATGCTGGCAAAAAAAATCGTTCAAGAGTTTGAAATCTATTCCAAACAAAAAAAACGATTCTTTGAGTCTGGATGTTGGATGCCTGGGTGGCTTTTAAGGAAGTCACTGTGGCTGGATTTGGGAATCTCTAGCCGAAGAAAAAATGCACCAACACGAAGCTCCACATGATCATCTTACGGGGTCACCCAGTCTGTTTCTGACTTGCATGGAATGGCGAGGAAACCGTTGGTATTCTGACATTCAGAGGAAATGATGAGATGATTTGACAGAAAACTAGTATGTTCCACTCACAATGAGTGAAGAACTTAAAGTAGAATCTAGTAGGGTACTCCTACTGTACTACCACTTGTTGATAAAACATACAGTATTGCCTTTAATACCATTAATAAATACAGGTAAAGCTGTAAGATTGGTAGATGTTGCAGGGGCAACCATATAAAAATTCAAATATACTTATAAGGGTAAAACAAATGTTGGTAGAGAAACACAAATATGGGTAAAGTAAGTATATCAAACACATTCACATATATTAGTTAGGATCACACATGTAAACAAATGTCAATAGTACATAACATATAAAGTAACACATATCATCTAACATGTATATATACTTATATATGTGCGTATTTTTTTTGCATACATATATTTACCTACAGTATTCCGTTTATTCTACAAACACACCATTTCCACATCACTTTTTGGGATTCCTTATGTCTATTCCTCTGCCTCCTCCAGGAAGTCGTGAAAGCGAATGGCAAAAGCGAGGCTCACCTGACTCCAGGACCCGTTGTGGACAACGACGCTGATGGGTGATGCTTGGATTCCCAAAACATCAACCCTGGAAGGTGGGCCCCTACTATTATAGGGTTATAACTACCCCAGTTACCTACATTTACCTATGAATCCTATGAAAATCAACTAAATGTAGTTAAATCCCTAGGGATGCTGGCTCACCGAAACTGAGAAGGGTTTCCATGGAACCTAAATGACCTATGCATTTTGGAGGTTATGAAGGACACCAAAAATCATCTGAGAATATGACGATTGATTCCTAGGGACATCAATAATTTGAAACATGATCTATGATGATTTGAATAACGATATGTTCAGTATATATAATATAACCTGAGGCTTTGTGTCTTGAGGCTTCCACTACTGAAAGACCAGGGTCTTCGAGATTGGCGTTTTGATCATCATTTCCCATCAGGAATGGTCCACGATACGGAAATATAAATACAGGATGCTACACATGTAATCTATTGATATTCTAACAGTCTACTATGTTTTTGTGGTACTGAGCAAGACATGGCTGCTAACCGCTATTATTTCAACCCTGCCAAGAGGCTACAAAGAAGGCCACCGTCCGCGCCCAAATGCCCATGTAAACTCGTAGCAGTTCCATGGTCCATGTACACAACCTCAATGGCGACTTGGAACGTATACGTATCGCGTAATGCCACATGGAGAATTCCAGTGTTCACAACCCAAGTAAGTAAATAAGAAGATAATATGGGTGTTTCCGAAAATAGTGGGTTTCCCCCCAAAATCATCCATATTAATAGGGTTTTCCATTATAAACCATCCATTTTGGGGTAGCCCTATTTTTGGAAGCACCCATATACTTCACGGTTTTTCTTGTGAAGTTCATTGCGGAGGTGTAGGTTAGATGACATCATCAAAAGCTGTTTTCAAAGCAAGTAGTCCAAACAACCGGTGAAAACAGCCGCTGTTTAAGCTGCGATTTGTAGAATTTTCGGAACGACTTTTTGATCAGGAAATGAATCCACAGGAATGGCAGTACGTGTGAGAGATTCTGATTTACCTACGTCAACCAGTGAACAAATGAGCTCGCTTCTCAAAAGAAGACAGGTGTCGTCAGTGTCGTCATTGTTTTGACCAGCATCCTTCATAGAAGACAGCTGACACCAAACCCATAGAATCCATGTATGGTATATTTACCTATATTTGGTTGGTTTTTAAGGTAAAGGTAGGTAAATACACCATACATCCACCATACATTACATGGATGCTATGGGAAATGCATACTACAAAAAAGATGTGAAATATACAGCGATCGGCAACTGCTACGGCGGCACAACTTGGCTGTCCATGTGACACACGGCAAGTGGTGACTCGGTGACCGCTTCATAAAAGTGTAATTTTCAACTCATCTGGAAACATGTGGGTGTTTCCAAAAATAGAGGTACCCAAAAATGGATGGTTTATAATGGAAAACCCTATTAGAATAGATGATTTGCTGGGGGTACCCCTATTTTCGGAAACACCTATGTTTGATTGGTGGTTGAACCAACCCATTCTGTCGAAATATGCTCGTCAAATTGGATCATTTTCAGAAATAGGGATAACAATAATTTTTGAGTTGCCGACACCTAGATGTTGTACTTAAGAGGTACTTTTCAACATGTTTCAACCGATGTTAAAAAAAGATCTGCACTGATCAAATTGAACCACCTCCCCAACCATTCGACCTGAAAACAAGACATGAATGTTGAAACCACCATCTAGTGTACTTACTTGTACTATTCAAAATGGCAACCATACTTACTGTATTTAAATCGAAAGAATCATGATCGCTATCCAACTTCAAACTAATTTTATATTGCCCAGAAACCCCTTTCAAGCTCTTTAGAGTTTTTGTTTGTGATGGTTTTCGTGTTTGTCTCCAACCGCCCGTTGACCACGCAAGCGACGCAATCTCCGAAGTGACGCGGCCCAAGATGATCGGCAAGCAAACCACCCGACCTTTCACCATGTTTCGTCGGGCCGTTTCAGTTTTTCAGGTGATCCTGTGGATGTTTTTCGACTACCGAAAGACATTTTTGTCACCGCTGGGGACGTTTCATCACACCCTCGGGCCGTCAAGTTTACATACAGTACTCAATACAAAAGTTCAGAAGAGGAACCTAGGATGTGATGTTTCTAGGATGTGATGTTTCAATGTATTTCATATCGTTCTTCAGGTAAAATATGAACTTCAAACAGACTTCAAAAAGGTGCCTTCAGGTTGTGAATGAAGAAATGCGGCCAGTTCAAAGGTGCACCACCTCAGCACTGTGTTGATGGAAGAAATACGGCTAACCACCTGAGATGTACGTATAAATCCTTGTAAATAATGAAAAGAAAAAACCTCAACTGGTGCAGGATTTCTTGCATCAACTGTATTTTCCATACCAACTGATGATATTGTTCATCAACAGTAGGGACACCTTACTAAAGATTGTGATATGTGTTGGTGACTGTGGTACCAGGGAGTGGGATCACCTGAAACTTATTCACCTTTAAAAGGGTGTTGAATGATGAATCACATTGTTGGAATCCGCATGGTTTTCAAAACAATTTGATAATGTGGGGTGTATTCGCTCAAGCTTGATGTGTTTTTGAAAATGAGTTTCTCTTTTCCTGCCAACCTAAATCATCTACGATATTTATGGCTGAATCGTCTAGAACGTTGGGTTGCCCGCTCGAAGAATATTCAACTTGGATAATTTACGTTGGTCAGGGTGATAGTTAAATATGTTCACAACAACAAGCTAATTCGTAGTTGGCTACCAATACATATAGTTAATGCTTGCGACGATCAACGTGAAACACCGGCTAGATACAGTAAAATCATAGCAAAATAATATAGTTGACTCCCAATGTGAATATAATGGCACATAAGTATATGCGTATCAAAAAACAATATACTATATACAGGAATTTTCCACCCATGTACCTGATTTTTTGGCCACCGTGGAAACGACTCATGAAGTGCCATACTGCCTAACTACCTAAAATATTGATGTAATGCTTATCCCATCCCTTCCCTTTCAGAAGAATAAATTGAATACAACAACAACAACAACAACAACAACAACAACAACAACAACAACAACAACAACAACAATACCAACAAAAACAACATCATCATCATCATCATCATCATCATCATCATCATCAATCTACTTGTTTACCCCCTCTTACCTTGGCCTTCTCCCATTTCTCCACTCAACTGACGGCTGACTGACCCAAGGTACAAGCGGGTGAAGTAGCTCCGATCCCACGCGACCAGCAACGTCTTGGAGCAATGCAAAATGCCACCAATAGATTTGATACCCCTGGTTTTCCTGCCAACATTAGTTGTTACATGGAGGAAATCCCCAACTAGCCACCTGGGATGGTGACCGAAACCCTGTAAATAATGGGATAAAACTACCAACCTCAACTGGTTAGCCGGATTTCTTCCACCAACAGTAGATGTTGGTTGGTGGCTTGGGTTAGGGTGTTGGTTGGTGGTTGGTGGCTGTTGCAGGGGACTTTTAACTGCGGATGGTTCTGGGAGAAAGGAAGTTTTTGAAAGTCCTAAAGAAGGGTTGGCGCAGTGCACACTGCAAGCAAGAGATGATGCAATGTTGAGAAACAAATAGTCATCTTCACCGACAATGCAATGCTCACGATACCAATACCATACTATTTAAAGATATATAGTTCCTTTTAAGTTTCAACCCCTCTGAATTTTTAGTCAGTCAACTCGGTACTCTTCCCCTGCTGGACTTGTGTTGCCGGTCCATCATCCAAACAAAACCTATTCGTGTCCTCTCGGCATCTTGTTGATCAATGCACACCTTGTCCTCCGGTTCCATCAGCATTTGAGGATGTTCAAGCCGTTTGGGGAGTGCCATTTTGTGGTTACTGTGGTCCCTGCCCCAAGTGATTCGATGACATTAGATGAAAAGTTCATGAGCAGAGCCTAGCCACCACTTGCTCCAATGTTTTGATGCATCATAAGTTCATTATCTTATTTGATGGTCAAGTCTACTCGACTGAAAAAGCAGGAAATAAAAAACACGTTCCTCCTATTGCTCCATGGTTCCCTGAAAAATCATCCTTCAGCTTGCAAAACAATATAAATACGCGTGTCTTGAGAAGCGGGAACCATGTCCACTCATACATATATATATATAACACAATCTTTGTCCCTTCAAAAAAAATCCACTGCCACAAAAAATCGAGCCGTTTAACTTCCCAAGCAGTCACGATGAAAACGACGGATTCGTAAGGATAAATTCCCGTATGAAAAGCACATCCAAATCATAAAAACACCCACAGACAAAATCCAGACAAATTCAGATATTGACAGGAAAACCCTCATGGATAACCACCTTTTTTCACCCTTTGTCAAAACACCCCAATGCAACCTTCCCCCAAACGACACGGGACGACAAACGGCGGCACCAAAAAAATCCAGCTCTGTTTTCGCAAGGTAGCACGGAGGTGATGCCAGGAGAACCTGCTAAAGATTTTCTGCAATTTGAACACCCACATGGAGTGACCTGGGGGTGGTAGACTTTAGGTCGGGTTTGTATGGAAGTCCTTCCACAAAATGAAGTGTGATTATCGTGTATGTATGTATACATAAATATATATATATATACACAAGCATGTATGTTAATGTTGCGTGTGTGTAGATTGGTGCGTATATAAATGTATACACTCATATATCCCAGGTAAAAAATGCACTTCATATAGATAAATGATTTATGAAAAAAAACAATCATACAGTTCAGGCGACATTTCGAGTCGCCAGTCCCAAAATATCTCAGTGGCATCCTGACACGTCATGTCCATCTTAAAATATCACTGCCGTTGGGGTAGATGGAACTCGCTAGCATCCAAAACCTGAAGATGATTGGTGATTCCAAACGGTTTTTTGTTAAACCAATTAAATCAACCATCCCTGGACAAATTGTGTATATATAATGTATATATATATATATAATATCTATATACCCAAGAATAACTAACAGTTCGCACCTGGTGGGAGGCCTTTGAAAAAAAGTACACTCATCACTCATCTTCCAAACCACACGTTTCAGGGGCTTTCGTGCTATCTTAGTTGCAGCGAGGGTAGTGATCAGCAGATTTGCACGCAACTATCGCACAAACTGAAACAGCATGGCATAAAAGAGCTAAAGGAACAATGTATGAGTTCCACTACTTGTATGTAACCACCATTTCATTAAAAGGCTCCCTTCTGCTAAAATCAACCATGATAAATCTTCGATGGCTACTCACTCTCAAACTTGGTACTTTAGTCGGTGGCCACCAAAAAAAAACTAGAGAGGCAAACGCCGTGGACTTTGAACCGGCCATATTCATCACATTCTGACTATCTATTCAACAAAAATCTTGAAGTCTTGGGGGGGGGCTCTTAAGCTTCGGGAAATTGAAACAACAATCACTAGCCTTGCAGGTCAGCTGATTGAATAAATGGATGTATGAATCTTGATACTGTTGATGGAAAAAATCTGGCTAACCAGTTGATATGGTAAATCTCACATTATTTACACGGGTTTATACATCTCAGGTGGTGCAGGATTTCTTCTATCAACAGCATTACGTGTAACATAAATATGAATAATCATGCTCAAGGTCCAGGGGGTGCTCTCAAATATTCTCTAATGCTCTTCATCCACTCAGGTGGAGGTCTTTATTTTCTTTTATCGCCAAGGAACAAAACAGCGATGAACACCAAGGACATTGGCAGAAAACCGCGCCATCGCCAGCCCCTGTGGGTCGAAACCAGAGGGGGGAAACACTACATTTTCACAAACGGCAAGCCATACATTCTAAGCTCACATGTGGCTACAGGAAAATTTCTCTCTCTCTCTCTCTCTCTCTCTATATATATATATATGATATAAAAATGATTCAGAGTAATGATGAAATTCATAGTCCCTCTGCCTGTCTGATTTTGTCCAAAATTGCTGAATGCATTTCAAGTATATAGTATAACATACACGAAGACCACATACGTAAACACGTCAAATCTGTAAAAACAACACACTACACACGACGTGCTTAGTGTACAAAATGCAAAACATTCATAAATACATGGGCCAAAATACAGGGTACCCTTATGCATCCTGCCATACCAGTTTCGGTGGCCCTTGGGGAATATGGAGGACTTCCCAGGTCGTCCTAACCTTCTGATAGTTTTCAGGTGATATGAAACATTAACCTCAGTGCATATATACAACAATCAGACTTACTACGTTCTTTTGCAATATGTGCATATCAAAAATAAAACAACATAAACACATAGATATACGTAACATGTGTGTGTGTGTATTCATGTATTCAGCCACATAATTGGTCAACACCTCACATTGAAGCACTTGCTATCGCGTTTTAAAACTCAACAAAATCTTTAGTGGTTGACGAGGACTCTCTGCTTGATATTCTAGTCCTTCCGGGCTTGCGCGGAGTGCAGTCGGCCAAGACACCATAGGCAACGACACAGGAGGTTGTATTGCAGGATGCACCAAATAACAGCAACCACAATGACCTTGGTATACTTACCAAGAGGAAGCCCTTCATTGGTGCCAGAAAATGTGTAACTATTGAACATGTCAGTTCGTATTGCAGGCAAAACAGGAAGGCCGGAAGGGCACCAAAAGTCAGAAAACTTGACAACTTGGGCCAGACAAAAACGACCTTCCCTCTTTGATGTCAACGTATTCTCCAGAGCAAAGCGGCAGCTAAAGTAGCTGGCCAAGCATTGAAATAGAACAGCAGAGTCCTAGCTGGCGACGACCGTGATGAAAGATGATGAAAGGGTATGGTCCAGTCTTGTCTTAGAAACTACCCACCATCCCGAAGTTTAACAGTTCGCCCCTGAAAATAGGGAATCCCGAAAGGAAACTCAGATCCATTTTCAGGGGCGAGCTGTTAAACTTCCAGGGGGTGGAGCATCATAGAGGTACCCCAAAATGGATGATTTATACTGGAAATCTCGATTAAAATGGATGATTTGGGGGGAAAACCCACCATTTTCTGAAACACCCAGCATCACACCAGAGGTCTGTTGACTTTTTTTCAGTTTTCGAAGGACATCTGAAGATTCCTTCCGATTTGTGTTACAGTTGGTAAAATGAAAATTCCCACCAGGGAAAATTGCTACCAAACACACCAAGCGACGAAGCGATTATCTGTCAACTGCACACTACTTACAACCCGCAGGCTGCAACATGAATTTCAATAAAATATATTGATCAAAACAATTCTTTAGTCATTTCTGCTCACCAATATTTCCAGCCTTTGATTGGTACATGTCATTTGCCAGCGGCAAACCTGTTATTTGAGTGTCAAATCATTAAAATTCAAGTCAGCTGCACCATAATGTTAAATACAAGGTTCATGTTTATGACCTGAAGAGACATTCAATGACCTCCATGTAGGGAGCAAGAACAATATTGAACAAAAAACACTAGCAATGGTTGATAATGTTTGATAGGTGGTTTTGAACAAAACAAAGCATCAGTTAAAAAGATGGACAAACATATATAAACAAACCAAAAACAGGGATGGGTAGATTTGGTGCTGCTATACCCACCTATTGGTTGGGGTGTTGACCCCCCCCCCTTGTGTACTTTAGGGCTTTTAGCCAATATATAAGTTTTTTCATTGATTTCTCCTAGTATACATCTATTCATACATATATGAACATATATGTTTTTATATATATATATATATCATGATATATCCTTGGATGTTTCAACCCTTGTGTTTTTTAATGTTTATATATATATATGTGTATATTTATTGATTGTTTATATATCTTTGTAACATTACATGGGCTTCGCCAAGTATACATATATTCATACATATATGAAAGTATATATAATGCATTTATATCACTGGATTTCTCCACCCATGTTGACTTTAGGGTTTATTGATATTTAAACTGATTTCTACTAGTATGCATATACTCATACATATATCACTGGGTTTCTCCACCCTTGTTGTAATCTTGTTGTATTTAAATGGATTTCTCCTAGTATACATATAGTCACACATTTATGAAGGTATATCTTATCGGATTTTTCACAATTCCCTATCCCATTTCCCCTCAGACTTTTGGCACCCCAAATACATGTGAAAGTGAAACTTGTGTATCATCCCCTACACTATGGTTTTTGAAAGTTTCCGAAGTGGAATGTGGTTCTGGAAAACCATCCCTGAAAGCAAAGCACCTACTAAAGGAATGTGCCTTTTTGAAGAGATTCAGCCTAAATCTCCTCAAAAACAATTGTATTTGAAGGGAAAGATTCCCAAAGGAATGTGGTTTTGGAAAAACCACTTCTGAAAGCACAATCCTGGCATGGAAAGTTGTTTTGTAAGAGCTTTAAATCCACCACAAGCAAAAGCAATGGTTTTTGAAGAGATTTAGGCTAATGCTCTTCCAAAACCAATATTCCTATTCAAAAGCTTCAAAGACTTTAAAGAGTAGCATTAGTAAAAAGAGGATGGTTTTTGAAGAGATTTAGCTTGAAACTATTCAAAAACCACATGTTTGCAGAAAACCGCTTTAAAAGGCAGAATTCCCAAAAGGTGATTGGAGAAAAACCACCTCCAAAAGCAGAATTCCCCAAAGGAGGATGGTTTTTGAAGAGATTTAGCCTGAAACTATTCAAAAACCACATTTTTTCAAAAAACAACTTTAAAAAGATTTTAAAAAGCAGAATTCCCAAAAAGGCATTGGAGCAAAACCACCTCCAAAAGCAGAATTCCTAAAAGGGGGATGGTTTTTGAAGAGACTTAGCCTGAAACTATTCAAAAACCAAAAGCAGAATGCCCGAAAGGAGGATGGTTGTTGAAGAGATTTAGCCTGAAACTATTCAAAAACCACATTTTGACAAAAAAAAGCTTTAAAAAGCAGAATTTTAAAAGGCCATTGGAGAAAAACCGCCTCCAAAAGCAGAATTCCCAAAAGGAGGATGGTTTTTGAAGGGATCCTGAATCTTTTCCAAAACAATTCAAAAATGTGTTTTGGAAGGATTCCGAAGTGGAATGTGGTTTTGGAAAACCATCCCTGAAAGCAAAGCACCTACTAAAGGAATGTGCCTTTTTGACGAGATTCAGTCTAAATCTCCTCAAAAACAATTGTTTTTGAAGGGCAGGATTCCCAAAGGAATGTGGTTTTGGAAAAACCACTTCTGAAAACACAATTCTGGAATGGAAAGTTGTTTTGTAAGAGCTTTAAATCCACCACAAGCAAAAGCAATGCTTTTTGAAAAGATTTAGGCTAGTACTCTTCCAAAACCAATATTCCTATTCAAAAGCTTCAAAGACTTTAAAGAGTAGGATTACCAAAAGGACGATGGTTTTTGAATAAATTTAGCCTGAAACTATTCAAAAACAACATTTTTTCAAGAAACAGCTTTAAAAAGAAGAGTCCCCAAAAGGCCATTGGAGAAAAACCGCCTCCAAAAGCAGAATTCTTAAAAGGAGGATGGTTTTTGAAGGGATCCTGAATCTTTCCCAAAACAATTCAAAAATGTGTTTTGGAAGGATTCCGAAGTGGAATGTGGTTTTGGAAAACCATCCCTGAAAGCAAAGCACCTACTAAAGGAATGTGCCTTTTTGACGAGATTCAGTCTAAATCTCCTCAAAAACAATTGTTTTTGAAGGGCAGGATTCCCAAAGGAATGTGGTTTTGGAAAAACCACTTCTGAAAACACAATTCTGGAATGGAAAGTTGTTTTGTAAGAGCTTTAAATCCACCACAAGCAAAAGCAATGGTTTTTGAAAAGATTTAGGCTAATACTCTTCCAAAACCAATATTCCTATTCAAAAGCTTCAAAGA